>CAUYON010089359.1:0-20164 GCA_963573935.1 Arctocebus calabarensis | reverse complement strand
TAGTAAACGAGAAAATATCATGAATGGTATGTCAATCAGGTTGATAAAATATCTCAGATTGCATGTGAAGCCCCCACACTGTACCCCATGGTTGAACTAATGTACACAACTATGATTCAATAAAAAAAAAAAAAAAAGAATCATAAGGCAATTCAAAGCTACTCGGTTTCACAAGCTCAAGAATAAGGCTTAAAATATAGATAAATAATTCAAAGTAGGATAAGCTATTGATGCTCTGGCAAGATTTTTAAGGTCTTTGAGGTTCTAATTCCAAAGGAAGGTCTTTGCGTTTTGACATAAATTCTATATAATATGCAAAAATTACATTTTATCAGTATCAACCATCACTTATAGAATGCCTTCAGGGAGCGTGTGTATAGTGTATATTACATGTAAGTGTGTGAAAATTTAGTGACTAAATGGTTTCAAGGGAATTAACACAATACAATTAATGGTTTAAATCTCAAATGAAGCAGAAACAAAGGTAAAGTACATTACTATATACAGAGTGAACTGAGTGTCAGAACATTCCAAAAGAACAGAATTGATAAAATTTATAATATGATCAATATCAATACAATAAAATGGAGGGTAATATGTATTAATATAAAATTATAAATATATGAAGATATTTACTATAAATTATTATTCACTTAATTATCGTAGAACCTTCATAGTTGACCACTTCCCTACACTGACCAACTCATTAAGTCAACTTAATTTCATAGACCAGGAATGTACCACATGTACTCAATGGAAGTTCCTTCTGTAGACTACCTCTAAATGTTGAACAATTTGTACAGTCCTTTGAGTGGTCAGCTTACACGAGGTTCTACTGTGTTCTGAAAATATGTAGTAACTTTCTAAATCACATAAAATTAGCAAGTATTTTGATTTGCATTTCCCTAATGATTGGAGACATTGACAATTTTTTCATGTTTGTTGGCCATTTGTATGTCTTCATTTGAAAAGTTTTTGTTCACGTCTTTTGCCCACTTTTTAATGGGTTTGTTTCTTGCTGATTTGCTTGAGTTCTTTGTAGATTCTTGTTATCAGTCCTTTATCAAATGTATAGCATGCAAATATCTATTTGCTCTTTTGATGGTATCCTTGGCTATGCAGAAGCTTTTAATTTTGATCAGATCTCATTTATTTATTTGTGTTGTTACTATGATTGGGGGAGTTTCTCCATGAATTCTTTTCCTAAGGCAATATCAATAAAATTTTTTCCAACATTTTCTTCTGGGATTTTCATAGGTTCCTGCCTTAAGTTTAAGTCTTTTATCCACTATGAGTTAATTTTTGTGAGTAGTGAGAGATACAGAACCTGTTTCAGTCTTTTACATGTGGCTGCCCAGCACCATTTATTGAACTGAGATTCCTTCACTCAATGTATGTTTTTATCTATTTTTTCCAACGTCAGATGAGAACAGACACCAATTTCTTAGTTTTTAATCATCCTAGTAATACTAGCATCTTTCAGATATCTAATTGTATCTTTATATTAATCCTTAAACCTTACTTTAATAAGGACAAGGAACAGAAATGACTTTGAAAGCTTGAATATAACAAATGAGCATCTATAAAACCAGGAACATCTCTAGCACAGAATATGCAGGGTAATTGGAATGAAGTCCCTCTTTCCTTGTATTGCTTTAAAGTGTTTCAAGCTTGCTTACCAACTGTTAAATCACATAAATACAAACACACTTTCATGCACCTAGTAGAAAGAATAGTAAAACAATGAAGATTATTATAAAAAAAGACTTCAAAATAATTAAATGTTTCAATTTCTTTTCCCTGTACCAACTAATGTAAATGTGTACAAGGAAAATTTTACCATGTGTATGTATCACTTCTAGGAAAATCACTGGATCAAAACTGAGTAATTGACCTAGCAGTTGGGTCTCATTTTTGTCATATCTTAAAGCATGTAAGGTGTCCATGGGCTTTGCCAGCCAATGTTTGTCTGTTCTAATCAGGTTTGCCTCTGAAACTCTGGTTCCCTAAGGAGAGAAAGCTGTTACTGAGCCAGGGGTTCCAGAGGAAACAGGCAAAATGGAAAACTTCATATCAGCAGTCCAAATACCAATTCAATGTCCCATAAAAGATAATATTATGATTTAACTGGTTCAATCAAAGAAGTATTCCTAAGATTCTGTATGTGTTTCTTGGGCTTTTCACAGAAAGAGAGGTTACAGTTAGGACATGGATTTAACTGCAGAGGAAGAGAAAATACTATAATTTCCCCTGCCAAAAGAATCAATAACTTATGTTTTAACCTTTCTTACTCTTTCTTTCTCACTCATTCTTTGGCTTGAGAAACAGACTCTGTGTATATTCTGTCCTGTGATTTATTGGCAAGGTTGAGATAACAGGAAAGTATGTCAGTAGTCCCTTTCAGTGGTACTGGAAGGGAAATTTCCTGATCTGGAAGTAGTCAGAACTCATACCTCTAGCAAGGATTTCTCTTTGTGATCTTCATGTCTTATTTTCCTGTGACTATTATCTACAATTACAAGGAAATTCGTCACTACTAAAAAGAAATTCTCAGAATTCAAGATATTTACAGTATTCTTATGGGAGGTCAGTTTCTCCAAGAGAATGTATTTGATGATGTATATATTATATATTCACTTATATATCTTTTTAAATCTGATGATGACAATCAACAAGAATGGTTTAGATTTTTTCACCTGGTGCATGAATTACAAATAAGCAGTCCAAAGTCTTAGTAATATTAGCCTTCGAAATAATGCAATTGGTGAATGTTGTCCTATAGGCTAAGGGATCCCCCTGTTCTCACTGTTACTTATGCCCTTCTTCATATAGTTTGGATTAAAAAGTTAAACTATCATAAGTGGATTTTTTAAAGGTATCTTAATAAATAAGAGCTCAGGGTCCCGTGGCTGTTCATTACAATTGGAAAGAACAACAGGGAAAGAGAAGGATGGACTCAAAGAATACTTTCCGCTGACTCTAAAAATCATAGAATTGGGACTCATAGAGTAGCAGCATCACAACCTGCTTTTCTTCACCTTGACCCGCTAAGGTTTTAAAGGCTGTTTCTTGATGCAGTTTCAGCATTAAAGGCTTTCAATTACCTCTTCCTACAAAGAATCTTACAAGAGGTAATACGATTGTTTTTATTTTATTTGAGAAGATTAGCCAAGTTTTTATTACACCCAGAAAGGCTACTATCCAGCTAACCATTTGGACACCAACTGCACATCTCTGGAAATAACAGGAAAAGTCTGATGGAGCCAGCCTAGGAGACCAGAACTTCTTTCTGGTTATTGGAAGCCAAGTCTAATTTTGTTCTACAGTCTCAATAAGTCAGAGTTTTTTTAGCATCTTAATCTGTTTCTGGTCCAGGATAAACTCACAGAGAGCTTTCCTTATCTCTGTGTTTATGGGCCAAGCTTCTGTTAAACTAAAAACTCCACCATTTTGTACCTTTTTCTGAGGAGCACATGTGCTAGAGTTATTGGGTGTTTGGTTCTGCTAAACCCAGAGTCATTATTTCTCTTCTAGAGCAGGCAGAGATGTACCTCAAATTTGCTTATGAATAGTTTGTCTCCTACCTAGATGCAAAGAAGTACTATGATTTTATTTTATTTATTCATTTTTTATATCAATACATTTTTATTTTATTTTATTTTTTAATTCTTTATTAAATCATACCTGTGTACATTAATGCATTTATGAGGTACAACGTGCTGATTTGATATACAATGTGGAATGCTGACTGTGATTTAAAAAATGTAGGACCAGAGCCAGGCATGATGGCTCATGCCTGTAATCCCAGCACTTGGGAGGCCAAGGCAGGTAGATTGCCTGAGTTCAGAGGCTTGAGCCAGAGTGAGATCTCATCTCTAAAAATAGCTGGGCATTGTGGCAGATACCTGTAGTCCCAGCTACTCAGGAGACTGAGGCAAGAGAGTTGCTTGTCTCAGTCCACCTATTGGAGGTTGTAGGCTGTGATACCACTGCACTCTACGAGGGCGAAAAAACCGAGACTCTACCTCAAAAAAAAAAAAAAGACCATAAACAGTGACACAGATGCATCTCTATGCATGTACATGCACTGACCATCTCTAGGAGGGTATACAAGACATGGATAAGGAGGGGTTCTTCTGGGCAAGGGAACTGGGATGTCCAGGATTACTTGGTAAAATGGAGACTTACATTTTTTTGATGGCAGAATCTTTTTACACTACTTTCTATTATGCTTCTATTTGGAAACAAAAGGATTTTGCATATACATGAAAAATTTCTGGAAGTATAGACAAGAAGAGTTAATATTAGCTAACACTAGGAAATGGGACAGGGATTCTGGAATAGGTAAGAGACAACATTTTATTCTTAAAATTTTTAATTATGAAGGTAAATTTTAATTTAATTTTTAAAATGGGATGAACTAAAGGAAAAAAGGTTATGACTTCTAATGTAATGATTTCTAAAACATCGTGTGTTCTTCAACTGAGGAATCATGGAAATAAGCAAAGCTGCTCCTCACACAGGTACACTAGAAAAACCAGACACAGACATCACTGGCTTGACTGAGTGTGATTTCACATTTCACCAGCAAAGCTGAGTTGTCCAAGCAGCATGCCTGGTTTATCACAAAACTATGTCATTTTTCTAATTTTCAGGTCATTAACAATATGTCAAACACTGCTGTCATTGTCAAGACCACATGAGAGAAACATAATTCTAGTTCCTAATACTTGTACTGGTAATTTATGCAACATGTTACCTTATAAGACACCCTGAAGTTTGATTAAAACAGAGACACATCTGCAGACCTGAATTCAGAGTTTCCTGGAGAAATTGGGCAAGAAAAGAAATATATCCCCACATTTTACTTTCTCTTCATGGCAACTTGGCTGTAGGAACCAGTGTAAGGAAAGTACTCCCCTGAATTAGACTGCCACTGTATTCTTTACAAAGGACTCACCCAAATATTCAAAGGTATGCCAGACTTCACTAAAGGATTAATTCAGGAGTTCCAATGTGTGTGTGTGTGTGTGCGCGCGCGTGCGCACGCACACGTGGGGGAGTATATTTACATCACACTTTTACTTTGTGTTCTGTGAAAAATAATGGCAATAACAAAGGCAGTGTTTCTCAACATGTAGCCATGAATAACCTGCATCAGAATAACTGAAATGTCTAAAATGCGGATTTATGTTCTACTACCCTACCCTCCAAACATGCTAAGTCACCATCCCTGTAGGGAGAGCCTCAAGTCTATTATTTAGACCAATTCCTCACATGTATAATTGTTTGAAATTCATAGGTCTAAGAAACAAAGGCAATGATAATATTGTAGCTGACATTGATCAAGTGCTTTCTATTTTCCACTTACTGTTACCACCTCCCCCCTTCACATGCAACCCTCGTTACTCACCTGGACCACTTCCTTACCTCTCACTTAGAATCCCTCATTCTACTTTTATTTCACTCCCCTCACTCCACGGAAGTCAAAGTCTGTCAGAGGTAAACCACCTGCTTCTCGTCTTCTAATGCCATCTCACCTCACTCACAATAAAATCTAAAAATTTCCCCATGAACTTCAAGATCTTTCATGGATCAGCCTCTCTATCTTCTTTAACCACTACCCCACCTCCCTTCTGCTGCTCCAGCAACTTCACAACTTTTCATTCTGTTTATTGGGCAGATCAAAGATAGTTTTACTTATAATTCTATCCACTTACTATTCCCTTTTCCTTTCTAGTCTTCCTTGAGTTTCATGCAAGGTTTACTCTTTCAATCAAGCAGTCATTAAAATATTTCCCCTTCAGAGAGACCCTCTATGGCAAGCAGCTTCTAAGATGCTATCCAGAGTAGCCTCATATAATTCCTTCTCTTGGAATAATGCTCTGACCAATGGAGTATAGCAACATTGAAGGAAGGTCATTTACATGAGTACATTGTAAAGACTGCTACTTCTGTCTTGGTAGCAGAATCTCTCTCTTACTGGCTTTGGTGAAACAAGCCACCATGTTGGTGAGGCCCACATCGCAAAGAGCTAGGTGCAGCATCTGGTCCCCAGTCAGCATGGGACCGAGGCGCTCAGCCTAACAGTGCCCAAGGAATGAGGTCTAGTCAACACCACATAAAGGAGCTTCCCCAGTCAAGCCTTCAACTGAGACTCTTGCCCTTGCTGACTTCATGATTGCAAAACTTATTAGAAATCCTAAAGCTGAGCCTCACGTAGATTCTTGATTCACAGAAACTCTAAGAAAAAAATTAATATGTTTTGCTTCAAGCTCCTGACTTTGGGGGTAATATTTTGCTTATCCATATATAGATAGCAATTACAACCTCCTTGCCTAGCTTTTATAAAACAGCACCTCCCATTCATCTTGTCTCCAAGTCTTACTTTTTGCTTTGTTTCTTCTTAGTTCATATCACCATCTAATGTTATATATGTGTATACATGTAATTTTTTCTCTGTCTTCACTTACTGGAATATTAACTACATTTGTACATTGTTACATGTCAAAGGCCTAGAATTGTTCTGGGCACGTTATAAATTCTAAGAAAACATTTGCTGAATTAGTGCACTACTCATTGAATTCTTCCAGTCAATGTATTATATATGTGCATTACTAACTTTTTTGTGATGAGAAAACAGAGGTGTAGAGACTTTAATAACCTGTCATATCACAGCTAATGTGTGAGTAGTAGAGGTGGAATTTGAATCCATTCTGTCTGATTCTTTACTTTCTAGATTATTACATATAACAGTGTTTATCAAACTGGAGGTTCACAAATTCCTAAGGATTTTAGACCAATTCACAGTGGTTTAGGATTTTCTTAACATTAAAATAAATGTGTATTTACAACCTGAAAATATAAGCATGTTCTGAACCATCTGGATGACCATTATTTTACATAATCTTGAGACACCAGTGTGGAAGTTTGTATACGTGAGCAGGTCAGTTCTATTTTAGTTGTTATATACTTCTTGATGGCCTGCATGTACCCTGCAAGCTACAGTATCCAGGGTGAAGAGCAGAGCCTTATAGACATACTTAACCAGCTCCACAATGTGTAAGATCAAACCCTAGCAACACAGCCCTTAATAAAGTAGTTCTATTCTTCTGATTGAACAATGACTGATACATTAATTCAGTATGTATTAAAACAATGTTGTCTAATAGGCAAATACAAACCTTTTTCAACCAAATGATTCTTGTCTAGAAACACAACTAAGTGCTACCTCATCAAGAAAGTCCATTGTTAAGTAGTCATGAACGTCTTGTCAAGATCAAACTCTTAGTCTCTGCTTCTCCCAGCCCTTGGTTCCCTGTTTCCTTTGCTCCATATGCCATTCTCTTCTATCTAAGGGGCAAGAGCTAGCTTGCTTTGGAAAAACCTCTTCCAAATAGGAAGCATGAATAAATCTTAACAAAAACAAAGCATGGAGTTGGTGGCTAGGGAGCAGCCTCCCTCTATATTCTGGACCATCTGCAACCCAGAGCAGTGCTATGAGTCCTGGATTTAGCTCTTCCCTAAGTCTTACAAACCTACACAAGTGCTGGTGTGACAAGAGCAGTGTTTACTATATGTGTAATCACTGTCCAGAAGTCTTACACTATCATTTCAGAGATGTAGAGTCCCATAAAAGTCATTTTTCCCTTAACATAAAGACAAGCCACAACTGTGAATCGGGCAGCCTCTGAACACTCTTTGGAACCTTAATCACACCACTTGGAGAAACAATGGACAGTAATGGCCTTTTGAAAGGGCAAATGCACATCTTAAATGTCATCAATCCAGAATGTTTCTTATTCCTCCAGCTTTTTAATTCACACCTGAGTAATATGGTACAGATTTTAGGGGATTTGAGTTCTGCTTTCCAGGAAAAAAGCAACTAGGTAACACACAAATACCACTGTGTAGATGACTTCTTCTGCCTAAGTGAGAAGAGCTCAACTAAAATAATTATTTGTTTGAAATCTAAAATTATTATTTGAACTATTTGCCTATATGACTCTTTATTAAATATATGAATTTTACTTAAAAATACATTCTACAGATTAATTCTTTATATTTTGTCAGTATAAGCTTGTCCCTATGTTCTAGAGAGGCTCAAAATTTTTCTCTATTTTGTTATTTTTCCCCCCAAAATGATAATGACTACCTGTATATAATGACTACTCACTATACTACATAGGCCATTCTCCATGCTAAAAGCTTAACTTGTTATTCTATTTATCTTCCCTTCAGCCTGGTAAAGAATAATAGGTATTATATCTAATACAAGATCACAGAGCAGGTAGGAGGTGTGTGAACCAGAGCCTTCATCCCAAGTCACCTGATTTCAAAGTCTATACTCTTGATCCCTTCTTTGAATCTAGCAACTCTGGTTATTTATTTGTGTTGCAAAAATCCAAGGTTTTTATTGGGCTTAAAGCAGAACTAAAACCATTATTTTACAAAGTTTGGTTTTGACCCTACATCTAAATATCCTCGGGTAGTATAAGCAAGTTGGTATGGTTTTCTATAGGGCAAAAATATGAATTTAAAGGTCTCTTCACTTTAACATGTTATTTTTTAAAATAAAATGCCACCCTTGTTGTCTTTGTGCTTAGAAACTAAGTTGTAAAGACCTTTTTCTCATCAAAACCAAAGAGCTATCTATACCTTAAGCACTCATTTGTATTTTCAATTTTCAGTTATTTACCATCCTAATCTTGACAGAAACCTTCTGAAGAAAATCGAGATTTTTGATGACTTAACTAATAATGTCCCCTGTTTCTAAGCTCTGCTTCTATAAGAAGTCAGAATACCTAAATTTTTTATCCTGAACTATATCATTTTGTGCCTCATAGAAATACTTTCCCAGATGAACAATTGACTATTAAGTCTTTTAATGTTACGAAAGCCCTTTATGCCTGATGATTATATTGCTGATTCATTCCTTTAGCAGTATCTCTTCTGGTGCTATATTTATTACTAGGGGTGTAAAGACAAAAAAGAAAAAAAATTCATAGCCTTTAATCTCCTGGATTTAATAATCAAAGTTGGTATAAAAAGAAATGAAATAAAATATCATCATAATAAGAAACTATGAGCTTAAAATTACTTAAAATCATGTAGCAAGAAACATTAGCTCTTTCCTGTTGAATTGATATTTTTTACTTTTATGAAATAATAAAAGCTATTAAAGTTATCATGGACTCTTTTTGTCTCGTCTCTTTACCTGACAACCACATTTTGCACTCAGTTGTAATAATTTCCCCTTACTTGGATGTTCTCATACAAGAGTTTATCATTTCAACACATCCTTCTTAATCTTGGCTCTTGTTATTTGCCCTTGTTTTAAAGTTTTTGGTGGCTACATTTTACACAACTCCCCTCCCTGCCTTCCCCAACCCTCCCCATCCCTAGACTTAACTGAAGCCTATTTGTTTGGCTTAAATTTGTTGGCAAAATGCTTTTACAACCAAGGTGACCTTGGACAAGAGCAGATCTCAGCCTGCTGTTGGCCACTAGTATCTGCCATAGGAATAGAATTGCAATGACACTGTTCCAGCACAGCAGTGTCTTTCTGGGCCTAATATAGGCAGGTCCAGCATTATCACTGTAAGGGCTATATGATAGCGATATGTATATATAGACGTATATACATGTACATATATAAGTATGATAGTACATGTATACATGTATGTGTATATGCATGCATATATATATATATATGTATATATAGCGGCCTTTCATAATCATGTTATAAAAACTCACTACAGAAACAACTAAAAAAAAGAAACAAATGAAGGAATAAATAATTTCCTTGAAGAAGTAAGTATTCCACCTTTTAAAATGCGCAATGAATTTATACCCAACTCATTCACAAAACTGCTCCAAAATTGACAAAATGCTCATCAAAAATCTATTAAAGGATTACTTTAGATCTTAGCTCCTTAGAGTTAATTCCCCTTCTGATGGTAATTTCCCCCATTCCATGGCATATAAATGTTCCAGTTCTCAGCCTGAGTTTGCCATTCCTTCCACCATGTGGAAAGCACACATGCAGAGAGTGTGCTCACTTATGAAAGTAAAAACATCCCATAAGGGTCCAAAGTGAAATTTCAGGGTCTCACTGTTCTCTGATCTTATGAGCTAGATGTCTGTTTTCATTATAGCATTAATTTTTGACTGAGGCAGGAAAAATAATTTTTTTTCTATGTGGTTATATATTTGTAGACAGGAAAAATTTAGTAGGAGAAGCCCAAGGAGCTGTTTTCATGGAAGAATATTTGTAGCCTGTCGCCTTTGAGTATAACAGTGGTTGCCTTGGAATCCCGTGGTCTGACTGTGTGTCAGGCCCCCCTGAGAACTCTTGGGAGTAGAAAGAACCATGCCAGGTCTTCTCCAGCAATGTCCTTCCATGAAGGCAGGCCTTTATTAAGGGGCTGGATGTGACGGGCATGGAAAGCATTGGCAGTGGCATTACAAAAACTTTCCTAGTGAATCCAGGTTCCACAAATCTGCTAGCATGGCCTGTGTTACACTGACTTTTTCTCCTGTGAGAGACCTTATCTTAAGTCAAACCTAACGATGTCATCAGAACACAGGCAGTGACATCAGCTAGCATTATGCATCAAGTTTGTTGCTATTTTTTGTATTTCTAGAGAATTTCAGTAAAATTACTTCCATCTTATTGGCTTATAGCCTCCTCACAAAAAGGTATTTTTATGAGGCATTTTCTAAAATATTGCAAAATTTGTCCAACTTGTTCTGAGGCTAATCCAGAATGGCAACTTAACAGCTAACTCTATTATATACTAGCTGAACTGACCACGCATGTGTCAAAAATGATGGAAATTTTGTTAAACTCATACTACCAATTGTACAGCAAGAAATAGTCATGATATATGAATATTAAGACAAAGCAAGATGCTGAAGAAACTCTTTGAAATTTGCACACCTTGACCACAGTTTCAATGTTTTTACAATTCTTCACCCTTGTGACTTGAGATGAACATTACCTTTTAAAAATAATTCTTTTTTGTAGTATTGCTTTACTATCCAACTTACAAAAAAATTATCTTACTTGGAGGCATGAGGTTACCTTCACATTGCCAATCAAGAGAATTCCCCAAATGCTTAGGTTTTTTGAGTACACTGCTATTTTCACATGCCAGGACTTCTGGTTAAGTGGAAAAATTGAACACGCAGTCTAACTCTGATGACTTTTAAACTGCATTTAAAATTAAAGCAAAGAGATCAGAAAGAAAACTCTCAAAGACAAAGATAACAGAACAGAGGCAGAACATAACAAGAGATGAAATCTGAAAACTGGAAGATAGATTATGATTGGTAACTGACTTCCAAAGCCAAAGAAAATTACCGGTCTAAGTCTAGAGTCAGTAACAAGAAAACTAACAAGAAGTGAAGTGCCATTTACCTTATGGACATTTGAAATGTTTGGAAATGGCAGAAGTAACTTCTTTTAAAAGGACAGAGGCAGTGGAAGAAAGCAGAATGATGACTTGAAGGAGTAACTAAATTTTCAAATAGAAAATTGCCCTTCTATGATGTAATTATCCCTTTTCAAATAAAGCCAAAGCCTAGAGGTGAATTCTGGATAATTGAACCTAAAAGTATGTGGGGTTCCTTCTAGGAGATAGAGCTGAAGGTGAAGACAAGGGGCTGTATTTAACACAGGAAAGTTATGTGAACTTTGACATGCTGAATGGTAAATGTTCGGCAACCTTTATCACTTAGCTTCCAGAAAGCCAACAACTGGATTTTTATGTTCCTTGAGCAATAAACTCAGAAAATGGATCCTCCCATGAAAAAGGAGCTACAGAGTTTCAATGGTAATCCTGCAACCAAATAGTTGAGCCACCACTAATAGCCCCACACTGAAGTTGCCAAGGCATAGCCATAAACAAGTATTTTTATGTCTGTTTTAAACACTATCGTTGGAAAAGTCTAACATAGAAGAACAAAACTGATTAAAAACAAAGAAAAAGGGGAACGCAAAGACAACAAATACAGCAGAAAACAAATCTTTGTAAAACTATAATGTCTTCACAGATTTCAGAGAAAAAATGCATCCAGGAAATGACATTTTTAAAGAAAGAATTATTAACAAAGAGGTCTTGGAAAATAAAAATGTAGTCCAAAATTTAAACAAAAATTCAATAGAAGAGTTTAAGTCTATAATTTAATAAGTATCTCAGAGAGAAGAAAATACTTACAAATAGATAAAAAATATAGGGAAAAAGGAATGTTAGTGTATTAAGACTTCCAATATTATTTTAACTAGGAATGCCAGAACAAAAGAGTGAAAACAGAAGAGAAGGAATGACTAAATAAATATTTTAAGGAAATCCCACAGAACTGAATAGCACACATTTCTGAATTGAAAGTTCTCAAAATAATAAAACTTCCCCAAAGGCATGTTTTCATGAAATTTTGTAATACTAAAGACAAAAAGAAAATTTGAAAATCTCCCACAGAGAAAAATTAAGTGTCACATGTAAAGAGTCATAAACAAAAAACGACATTACAAAGTATCCCCAAAGTAACAATAGAAATTAGAAGATAGTGTGGCCTTCAAAATTCTAGGAAAAAATGTTATTTCCAATGTGTAAGTCATTTCATAGATGACTTGTAGGGCTATGAAACCAAGAGCTCTTAAGGGTGTGATCAAAGATTGAAGTTTCGATATAATGCCATGGTCACACCATAGTCCCATGTTATCCAGAAGGAAATATGAGTCATGTTCACTCATACTTATGATATAATAATTGGTGATGTAAAAATTAAATGTCTCAAAGATACAAAACATTAGTTATAATATAGAACAGTTTATGTGGGCAAACTATCGATCAAGAGAGTATGTAGGTAAAGTTAAAATATTTTCAGAAAATATAAAAAAAAAATACCTTCCAGGCACCTAGACTTATGCAGTTAGGGAGGATGTACTTAATGAAAATAAGGGACTCCAAGGAAGCAGAAAATGGAGTCCAGGACACAAGAAATCTAACACAGAAGACAGAAGGATGTTCTAATAAGGATGGCCTGCAGCAAGCCTAAGAAACATCCATCACAAATTGGTGCAGAAGAACAGGGGACTCCAGGAGTTACGTATCTATGAAAAAAGAATAAAAAAAAAATATGCACATACACACAAAGGCTATGTCACCTGTAGCTTTGAACCTACTGCAGGGAGAGTTACATTTCTGGCAAAGATACACAATTTCTAGGGCATTTTTTAATAAAGCAAAAATTATAAAGGAAGCAAACATCAACTGTAGGGAAATCAAAAAGTTTTAAATGAAAGGCAATATACTCATGGACACCATGTACTTGAAGGATAAACAGTAAAATAATGTAATGTAATTTGTGATATGGCTGTCTCATAACTAAAAATGACTATAAGTACTTGAGGAATAGAAATGAAGTTAAGTATTAAAAAAGAAATTTTAAAGTCCTTCCTTCCTTCTTTCCTTCTTTCTTTCCTTCCTTCCTTCCTTCCTTCCTTCCTTCCTTCCTTCCTTCCTTCCTTCCTTCCTTCCTTCCTTCCTTCCTTCTTTCCTTCTTTCTTTCTTCCTTTCTTCCTTTCTTCCTTTCTTGACAGAGTCTCACTGTGTTGCCCCAAGCTAGAGTACCATGGTGTCAGCCTGGCTCTCAGCAACCTCAGATTCCTGCGTTCAAGTGATCCTCCTGGTTCAGCCTTCCACGTAGCTGGGGTTATAGGTGCCACCACAATATCTAGATAATTCTTCTGTTTTTAGTAGAGACAGAGTCTTCCTCTTACTCAGGCTGGTCTCAAACTCCTGAGTTCAAACAGTCCTTCCTCTGCAGCCTCCCAGAGTGCTAGGGATTACAGGCATGAGCCACTGCACCTGGCCACTGAATCCTCTCTAACCACAGTTAATGCATGACATCTAAAACTACTAAAAATCAAGAAATCAAGTTTTTTGACATATGCAGCAAAGTATTAGAAGGAACTAAAAAGTTTAAAGTGGCTATCTCTGGAGAATGGGAAATTGTCACAAGGAGGTGCAAGGGCAGTGCTGATGCTTTTTATATTAAATCCTGTAGTAGTATTTGCTTTTAAAATTATGACATTGGTTAGAAATAAAACATATCTTTTAAATTAGTATACAGGCTATCAGCCAAATAATTATCTTTTCCAATAACTAAATCTAGCAGGGAGCATTTTTACATTTATAGTAAAAAAAAAAATCATCCAGTTTAATTTTTAAACTTTTGCTTGAGACCAGGTGTCCACTGTCAAAATTAATTTGAAAACTGAGATAATTATCAAAAGAAAAAAGACTGCTTTTTCCCCTGAAGGATAATTAAGTGGTCTGATTCCTTTATCCATTTTGCCTTTGCAAAATTCATCATAGAAAAAGTAACACTGGAATATGGAAAGAGAATTTCTCTTGGGAAATGTTGACAAATGGAAAAGTGAGTTTGAAATTCTCAGGATAGTTGACTTAGTACTTTTCCCCAAGAGAAAGACGTCTTTCTTGGCAAAGAATTTGGCACTAGAATGATGAATAAAAGCCATCTCTTCATTAAATCCACTCTTGTTTAGTAGCAGAGAAAGTCAAGCAAACAAAACAGCATGGCATGGAAAAGAGGATCCATTCCTCTAAAATTATCAGGCAAATTGGATTTTTTAAAGGATTTGCCCTCTAACTTATTCAATCATTCAAAGATAAGTGCTTACCTCAAGAAAAAGCCAACTATAAGTGGGAAAGTAAGGCTGAATAATGATTGCATGATTATTTCTGTATGGGAAATATTGACCTACACAGATAACCTGTCTTAATCTTCTCAATGATCTTGACTTTTTGGTCAAATCAAATTATTTTTCAATAAAAGACTTCATATAAATGAAATCTTTGTGGAAATGAAAATAAATGTTTGAAACTCTTTTGAATATAAATTTTTTTATTCTGTTTTCAAAATGCTCACCTGAGCCCTACAAATCTATTTATTTCTGATCTTTAATTATCAAATAGTTTTTTTCATCATTTTTACAGCAGTTTTCAAACAAGTCTTATTTCAAAGAGAAGCATCCAATTTCTCAACTTTTTTTTTATTATTGGAAAATGTATTTACAAAATACTTAGTACAAATTTCTAGTAGAGGAATGTCATGTTGGACCTCTTCCAAATTCTTTTAATTTTTAAAATATACATTCATACACCTGAAGGGTTCATTAATCTTATACCCCATGGAAAATAGGAAATATTGAAGGCATCAAAACAATGTTGAAAGCGTCCCAGAATGTACTGCTGTCTCTCAGATTCAAAAGTGGTACTAGTGATATATGTATGTACAGATTAAAAGACCAATACATAGAAAAGACTCTGCCCACACTTTGCACACAGAAAAGCAGAGCTTTGAATTATAACTGCAAACACTGTGTGTGGAGCCCACAGATGTCTGTTGACCACTTAGATTCAACTTGGCCTGAAACTTTTGTTCAAAGGGAGATCCTTCATTTTCACAGCTGCCTTATCTGTGCATTGCTGTTGGTTCTCAGCGGTGTACAGATAACACTCCATCACAGCTCAATAATGAATGTATTCAACTAAAACTCACATTAAAATTTGCAAATATATTTATACATCCAACTTTTGGGAAAATATAATCATTGTCTATGTTCAATAATAAAAACCCTGTCTCTGTGTGGTACACAGCTGTGTCTCATTGTTTAAAATTGAGACTGGGGCTCCCTTAAACTCTTTATTTCCTCTTCCCTGATTGAGGTCTCCCCATTTGCACTTACTACCCAGATGCTGCTGGGGCGTTCTGCTGTTACTCATTCTGTATTATCTCCAGATAAGCCAAGTCAGGGTGACTAGCCTTGTGCCATAACTGGAGTTTTCAATCCCAGTGATGTTCCAAAGTTGCACTAACAAAATCACAGAAGAGACCAGGTCTGTAGGCTTCTTACAACCTTTCCAGTGTTTGTTTGATAGTATTGTTCCCTTCACTCTCAGACAAGTCTGGAATCCACTGCCATATTGCCACCACACTGCCATTTTGATATGGTATTTATGTTTTTCTTTTCTGGCAATCAAGAGAGTATTGGATTTTGTGCTTTAAGGACAGACCTCTTGCAGTTTTAAGCTTCCATTAATAACATCTGTTTTGGTTATTATGTGACCCATATTGGTATATAGTATTGGCTTTTTTTCAGTTTAGTTTAGAAATAATTTATTAAGGATTCTATTTGTTAGACAGAATAAGGGAAACAGTACCCACTTCTTAGATGCATTCAGTCATAATATTGGTCTTTTGAGGTCTTTTGTAGACTCATATGTGACTTAAGTCATGATAGAGTTCATCATCACAATGTAGGTGGGGCAGTCTCATAAGAATCACCCAAGATGGCAAGATTTGTTCATGTTGGATGGTTGATGTTTCATGGGTGTGCCCATGCAGCTCATGAGTTATTCTCCAGAATTGCATATATTCTCATGTAACACTTTTTCTAGGAAGTAGCAAGTTTTACAATAGAAATTTCTATTCTGATGATGAAAGAATCCAAATATTTAGGTACCAGTGATCAGAAAACACTTCATCACAGCTCAATAATGGATGTATTCAACTAAAACTCACATTAAAATTTGCAAATATATTTATACATCCAACTTTTGGAAAAATATAATCATTGTCTATGTTCAATAATTTTGAAATATACATCTGAATAACTCAACGTGACAGTATTTTTAAATTCCCATGGAAACGTACACTACTCTTATATTTACCTTAAGTTATCTTACCAGAAAGTACTAGAAATAAAAATAATACAAGTGAAATTATTTTTGTAGCTGCTTGATTGAGGTACAATTCATATACCTTAATATTTACCCATTTCCAGTGTATAATTCAATGGTTTTTAGTACATTTACAGAATTGTGTAGCCATCACCAAAATTGTTAGAACATTTTCATAACTTCCTAGAAAAA
Source organism: Arctocebus calabarensis (assembly GCA_963573935.1). Taxonomy (NCBI): domain Eukaryota; kingdom Metazoa; phylum Chordata; class Mammalia; order Primates; family Lorisidae; genus Arctocebus; species Arctocebus calabarensis. Next base: position 3,200 of record CAUYON010089359.1, on the reverse strand, counting down.
CCCCTTCTCTGTCTTTCTCCAACAGTCTCATCTACACCCTCCTGCCTACCCCTGTATACAACTATTAGTCTATTTTCTGTCTCTATAAATTTGCTTTTTCTGAACATTTCATACAAATCAATTATGTAATATATGATCTTTTATGCCTTATTTCTTTCACTTAGCATTATGTTATCAAGACTCACTCACACTGTAGCATGCAACATCCTTTTAATTGCTGAATAATATCATTTTGTATGGATATACCACATTGTCTACGGCTACAGGTGTCAATGGACACCATCCTTTTAATTGCTGAATAATATCATTTTGTATGGATATACCACATTGTCTACTGCTACAGGTGTCAATGGACACCAGGTCCAGGTTCACAGACATTTGTGTTTTCTACCTCTCACCTACTATGAATAAGGCTGCTATGAATATTTGTGTACAAGTTTTTGCATGGATATGTGTTTTCATTACTCTTAGTTTATATACCTAATGGTGGAATTTCTGAGTCAAATTTAAATTCTATGTTTAATGTCTTGAGGAAGTGCAATGGCGGCATCATTTTATATTCCCACCAGTAGTTTAGGTGGGTTCTGATTTTTCCATATCCTTGCCAAGAACACATATTACTTATTCATTATAGACATCCTAGTGGGTGTGAAGTGGTATATAATTATGGTATCATGTGCATTTTCCTAATGACAGATGATACTGAGCCTATTTTAATGGCCTTATCAGCATTTCTATATTTTCTTTGGAGAAATGCCTATGCAGATCTTTTACCATTTTAAAATTTGGTGGTTTTTTTATGAGTGAGTTATAAAAGTTCTTTACATAGTCTACAGACAAGACCCTTATAAAATGTGTAAGTAATTTCAAATATTTTATTCCATTCCATGGGGGTGTCTTTTCACTTCCTCAATATTATCCTTTGAAGCAGAAAAGTTTTTCATTTTGATGAAGACCACTTATGATGGTTAATTTTTTTTTTCTGAAACAGTGTTACTCTGTTGTTCTGGGTAGAGTGCTGTGGTGTCATTGCTCACAGAAACCTCAAACTCTTGGGCTTGAGAGATCCCCTTGCCTAGGCCTCCTAGGTAAGTGGAAGTACAGGTGCAGGCCACAATGCCTGGCTAGTGTTTCTATTTTTAATAGAGATGGAACCTTGCTCTTGCTCAGGCTGGTTTTGAACTCCTGAGTTCAAGCAATCCACTCGCCTCAGCCTCCTAGGGTTCTAGGATTATAGGCATGAGCTACTATGTCCAGCCCATTTTTATGTGTCAAATAAAGTAAGTTAAGGGATGCCCAGGGAGCTAGGCATTATTTGAATGTCTGTGAGTGTGTTTCCAAAAGAGATAAACCTTTCGATCAGTAGACTGAGTAAAGCAGTTTGCCCTCACCGAGGTAAGTAGAAATCATTCAGTCTATTAAGGGTCTGGAAAAAAAAAGCAAAGGAAGGGTGAGTTTTCTCTCTTGTTTTTAGTTGGGTTATCCATCTTCTCTTGTTCTTTGCATCAGGTCACCTGGTTCTCAGTCCTTTGAACTAGAACTACAGCATCAATTTTCTCAGGCTTGCAGCTTGCAGGCAGCAGATCATGGGACTTCTTAGCCTCCATAACTGCATGAGTCAATCCTTCATAATAAGCTTCTTTCTTTATATGTATACATATTTCCTATTAGTTCTTTTTCCTCTGGAGAACACTGACTAATCCATCAATTTCTCTATATTTTTTGTTGTTGTTTCTCTTGTTTATGCTTTTAGTGTCATACGGAAGAAATCATTGAAACTATCATCATGAAGAATTAGCCCTAAGTTTTCTCTTAGCTCTTACATTTAGTTCTTTGATCCACTTGGAGTTAATTTTTGAATATACTATGAGATAAGGTTCTGCCATAAATCTTTTGCATGTAAATATCCATTTATTCTAGCACTATTTGTTAAAATCAAATAATACTTAAAAAGTAGTATCTATCTTTTTCCCTAGTAGCAGGTTAAGCATTTGGCATTCAAACTCATTGGGTCATGATCATGACCCTGGATTTAGTCACCAATTTTATATGATATACAAACTTGTTAGCATAATAAAGTAGAGATTTTCTTCAACTTAAAATGAGTAAACCCAGTAGTTTGAAAATATAACGAGACAAATACATTTAATACGCCTAAGCTACCAAACATCATAATTTAGTTTAGCCTACCCTACAATACACAGAACACTTACATTAGTGTAGAATTGGCATAATCATAAAACACAATGCCTATTTCATAACAAAGTGTTGAAAATTTTATGTAATTTGTTGAATACTGTAGTGAAAGTGAAAAATAGAAGGTTTATGTAGGTACTCAAATTCAGTTTCTACTTAATACATATTGCTTTTGCACCATTGAAAAATTTTAAGTTAAACCATCATAAATTGAAGACTATCTGTACTTTTTTAGGTAACATGGGGCAACATAGTTATCAAGCTCAAATTTCATGAATTTGTATTTAATAGACTGCAAGGTGATAATTTCTTATATAAAAATTCTTACTTCTCCTCTTTGTACATATTGCAACAATTCAGTTAATTAAAACAAAGATTTATGGTGTCCTTGAATTTATGACATTTTCAACAATAGGTTTGACAAGAGAATGTTGAAAAACATTTATTTGAATCACATGAATAGCTTTATATGAACATTAGTAAGGGTATCTGTTTGCCAGATCTCTCTCTTTTCTTTATTATAAATTTCCCAGCAGAATGGTGGGTGTCAAAGATGAGTCTATTTGCAGCTGTGGTAACCTCAAGGCATAAGGTCTACTTATGTTTTTTTAAGTTGCTACTAAGTATTGGACACTTTCTCCTCATGTCTTAATATCATTCAAACTTACATTGCCAAGTCCTTATATGCACTAAAATTTCTATCATTTACTCCCTCACTGTATTATTACATGCCAATATCAAGAACCCCAAACCCATTACCTAAATAGTTGTCAAACACAAAAGGCATTAAAGTTCTGGATTTAACATTGAATTTAAAATTTGCATAAAATTTTGCCTTCTTACTTATAGTACCCTTGTGTAGTCTTTGAAATTTGAAATAGCATTAGAATTCCCCATATACGCACTCTCAGTCTTTTTTTTTTTTTTTTTTTTTTTAGACAAAATATCACACTATTGCCCTGGGTAGATTTCCAGGCATTATAGCTCACAGTAACAAAAAACTC
>CAUYON010089352.1:0-21763 GCA_963573935.1 Arctocebus calabarensis | reverse complement strand
CTTAAGCGATTCTCTTGCCTCAGCCTCCCTAGTAGCTGGGACTACAGGCGCCCGCCACAGCGCCCGGCTATTTTTTTGTTTTGCAGTTCAGCCGAGGCCGGGCTTGAACCCGCCACTTTCGGTATATGGGGCCGGCGCCCTGCTAGCTGAGCCACAGGAGCCGCCCAATATTTCCTCTTTTTCCTGCTGTTTTGTGACACTTCCTTTATTTATATTACATTTTCGTAAGGGGGCCCATTTTGTCCCAGAGCCATATTGTCTTACCAATCATTGTTCCGTAATACGTATTTGTATTTGGTGGATTAAAATGTCTCACCTGGTCCTTCGTGGAAGGTCAGCTCATTCTACCTACAAGGCACCTGGGTAAGCACCGGGAAACATGGCTCCCTCCCAGCCTCCGACACAGGACACAGGGGAGGCCGCTGACAGAGTGTGAGGTGGGGAGTGTTCTAGGACCCTGGGGGTGACTGAGACCCCCAAGGAGAAGAGCAAGGTAAGAAACGTGGCTCAGCGATGGCCAAAACTAACGGTGGTTAGTTAGTCACTTAATTCCATTAGTGTTTGGAGAGAGAAATCCTGGCTGATGAGGTTAAGTCTGCTCAAAGCCACGGAGGTGCTAGTGGCAGAGCTGGACTAGATCTGGCTCTCCCGACCACTGGTCAGGGGCTCTGTTATGTTCTCTAAGGAAGAAGATTCACGGCAGGAGAGGCTTGTGTAGGCCGCGGCAGCGGGGAAGGCTTACTTAATTGTGCCCACAGCTTGTCTGTGAACACCACTGCACTAAAGCCTTTCACAACTACCACCCACATTCGGTCTTCACCCAACCCTCCCGTCAGGTCCCATTCAAAGCCTCTTATCCAAATCCCCCTTAACTCGCTGCTCAGGCTAACCAGCCCCTTTTCCCTGTTCCCCAGACACCGGCTGATCCTCCCAGCTAGGAGCTCACCTATAACACGCCTCCATAGCTCTGCTCTCTCCAAATGAGAAGAGCATTTCCCCAGAATCAATTATTCATGTTCCCAGATCTATTAGTGTCATGCCTATTACACGGGACACTGTAATTGCGGGAGGTAGCCAACAGGGAAGAGAGGAACAGAAGGCAACTGTTGCCGTTGTATGTCAAAGGCGTGGCTTTGGAAAGACGTGGTGAAGATGAATCACTAAAAAAACCTGTTGAATGAGGTGCCGGCGAGACAACTGTAAAATACAGGAGCAGCTTTGTATGAACTGAGAGGGTTCTGCACTCAGATTGCTTCACAGATAGCTGGAAATTACGCGTGTAGCGTATGCGAGACAGACATGGAGAGTCTTTATCACAAGGCACTTTTTGAAGACAAGGCTTTGAATTCACACTAGAATAAGATGATATGTGTTCTGTTTTGTGGTTTCTCACCTTGACCAATTTTTTTGACTAATCAGCCATGTAGGAAAGAGCCTGTCCATTGAGATAGTATAAAATCTCTACTTTCAGATGAGTTTTCCAGGCTCCAAGCGCCCTGGCCAACCCTGAGAGAGTCACATAGACACAGCACAGGAGACATGAAGCCACAGTCTCGGACAAATCGCTGATCTTCTTTGAGCTCAGTCTTTCTCCAGTTAAATAATGTCTATCTTTGTTATCAGGCGTCCTCAAACTTTTTAAACGGGGCCAAGTCACCGTCCCTCAGGCCATTGGAGGGCCGAACTATAGTTTAAAAAAGAAAACTATGAACAAATTCCTATGCACACTGCACATACCTTATTTTGAAGTAAAAAACAAAATGGGAACAAATACAATTCACACCACCACATGTGGCCCACAGGCTGTAGTTTGAGGACCCCTGGATCAAAGGAAATGATGTTGCCTCCATGCAACCTGGTGCCAGACCCATTTGAAAATGTGGGCTTCCTCTCCTGACTCTTAGTGAAAGAAAGTGGATGAAATGAACTTCAGTGGGTGGATTAGATGTGGATGAGTGGGAAAGACGACAGCCTCCCTCCTCGCTGGTAAATTCCAGCTTACAGAACCGGACAGTCTTTGAAGAGGGGCACCTGGGAAGTTGACCTACTAGGTGCATGTCAGTAGAACCCAGTGCCCAAAGCAATGACAAGAGGACCCGGGAGCAGGATGCCCAGGACCACACTGGAGCCAAGGAAAGGGGAGGCTTCAGGAGTCTGCGGGAGTTGGCTCACATAGGAGGGTCCATCTGCAGGGGATCGGCACCAGGGCGGTGCGCTCTGTGTCCCTTGAGGGCATTGGGAGAGTCCGAGGACCTCTAAGCTTTTCCCCAGGCAGTTGAACGCTGTGACTTCAGCTGCTGAGCCAAGAACCAAATGGTGCCCTTGCCGGAGTGTGAGAGGAAGCCCCACTTGGCTGCTCAGAACCCATCTCGTGTGTGTGTGTGTGTGTGTGTGTGTGTGTGTGTGTGTGTGTGTCTGCCTGTCTCTGCCTCTCTCTCTCTCTCTCTCTCTCTCTCTCTATCACTCTGTCTCTCTGAGGCTGAGTCAGATGGAGGAGTCCTCACATTTCACTGGTTAGCAGTTTTCACCCTTCCCTTTATATCCATTCCCAGCCCACAAGATGCAGAAAGAGCTGCTGCTGGCATGAGTTATTTTTATCAGCTGAGTGGCCAGGCCAGAAAGCAAGATATGACCTACCCTGTGTCTGCTCTGAGGAGCTCACACCGTTAGGAGCTTGGGACCCAAGAAAGCTCTAACTGGAACATTTCCCATCGGAGCCCAACATTTAGCCCTAGCTGGAGGGGCAGCCAACTCTTTCATCTTGGGACACAGAGAGAGGCCTGGCCAGCCCTTGTCATCTTGCCTTGCCTGGGGATAAGGATGCATAGGGGTCCCTGGTTCCCATCCCTCTGGCCTCTCTGCAGCCCCAGATGCTCCCTCTGGCCTACATCACAGTCACTGATGCCCTGGCACTCAGCTGCCTGGCCCACTAGATTCTGTTCCCTTAGCAAAGGACCAGCCCTGCTTCATGCCTTTGGCACATATCACAGTGGCTAGAACATAGTAGGTATTGAATAAGCATTAGCTTCCTGCCCTTCCTGCCTCTCAGCTCCTTTATCTTTAGGCCTCTCTGCTGCCTAGGAGGCCTCTCCTGTCCCTTCTGTGGCCACATCTACCCAGGATGCTTTCCCTCTGAGCCCCTGTACTGGCTGCCCTTCGCTCCCCTGCATCCCCTGAAATCCTAGGTGAGAAAGGCCTGCATGTGGGCACAGCCACATTCTTCTGGGAAATCCCAAAGGAGTGACTCCTTGACCCCTAAGCTTTAGAACTGCTAGGAGTTTCTAGAACTACTGGAAAGGTTTTGAGCAAAGCAGCCCTTTAACAAGATGGGCCTGGCATGACACAGGTTGGATTCTCCTCTCTGTCTTTTCTTTCTTTTTTCCTTTCCTTCCTTTCCTTCTTCCTCTCTCCCCTCCCCTTCCCTCCACTCCCTTCCCTCCACTCCCCTCCCTTCCCCTTCCCTCTTTGACAGGGTCTCTCTCTGTCCCAGGTAGGAGTGCAGCAGGCTGATCATAACTCATTTTAACCTGGAACTGCGACGCTCAAGTGACCTTTCTGCCTCGGCCTCCTGAGTAGTTGGGGCTACAGGTGCTTGCTACAATGCTACAATTTTTTGTAGAGACTGGTGGGCTGAGGGGGTGGGGGGTCTCACCGTGTTGCTCAGCCTGGTCTCCAACTCCTGCCTCAATCAATTCTCCTGTCTCGGTCTCCCAAAGTGCTGGTATTGCGGGCATGAGCCACTGCTCCCAGCCTCACCTCCACTTCCTCTGTGGATCCCCTTTTGGGGTAGGAAAGCTTTGAGAAGTCCCTCATGTCACGGCATTCAGGGCGTGCTTTGCCTGTGACGGCGCTCAGACACGATGACTAGTCCCCGTCTCTGTCTGAGGGTCTGTCTGAGAAACAAGGCTGTTGTCTACAGTTTTTCATTTTTTCACATTCTGAACATTTTTAAAGTAGAAATCACTTTAGCTGAACAGGAATTGAAACTAGAGATGGAGTGAATCACCTTGGTCTCATTGAAAATAGATAACAAGGCTGAGTCTGGTGAGCGCTGGAGTCAGCCATTTGCTTGGACACCGGGCACAGCTGCAAGAAGTGATACCCCTTGTAAATAAATCACCTGCTGGCAGCGTCCACTTGGAATATTTATAAGGAAACAGACCTGAAAAGGAAGAGCTGCTAAGCCTAGGCTGCGAAGATTATTAGAAGGAGGACTTTACAGTGTATACAGAAAGTTTGATCTTTAGTGGGCTACAGGAGAGAAAGAAAGGAAAACTGCCAATTAGGGTGGGAACAGAGTGCAAAATTTTACTTCATTTTCAACCGGGGTGTGGCCTTGTGTACCTCTGTGATCTTTCTCACTGCAGGAGAGGGAAGTCTGTCTGTCCTCCTTCCCAACTTTCGAGCTTTGGCAAGGTGGTTCCACGTTTGCTCCCAAATTATGCCAAACCCTGTCTGCACCGCAAGCCACAGGGATGCCCAGCCGGCCCCCTCCTCTGTAACGTTGATGAAGCACTTTGGGTGAAAGCGGATCTGGCACAGAGAAAAGATACGGCTGGGCCCAGTGCAGTATCAGTGTACATTTATCTCAGTGTGGAGCCAGACGCTGCAAGCGGACTCCCAAGTTCAATGAGCACGGTGTAACCTTAGGCAAGCCGCCTCCTCTCTGGGCACCTTCCCCACCGCCACCCTCCCACTACTCCGTTGGTCCCATCTATTACATTCCTCTAGGGAGGATGTGGAGTCACGCTCCTGCCCACAGAAGCACCTCAGAGAACCCCAGCAAGTCACATCACAGTGCGGTAGCAAGGTGTGGAGAACACTGAGCTGGGTGGCCGTGGGACCTCAGTTAAGACCTTGCTACGTGTTCATCAGTGACAGTTCACTCGGCAACCATTCGTATATTATATGGGCACCACTGTTGTAGGAACTGGGTATAAAAGAGATGCAAAAGATAAGATCCTATGCCTCCCAGGAAGAATGGGTGTCATGAGTTAGAACACAGGGGGGTGCACTCCTGATGGAGATGCAGAGATGGTGTGGGGGGATCACCCGGCCTAGGGGGAGGCGTCGTGATAGGAAGTGGCAGCTGAGCTGAGGCTGAAGGATTAGTAGAGGTGAGCCAGGCCAACGAGAGAGACAGAAGAGTGGCCTTCCAGTCACAGGAGTGGTGGAGCCAAAGGCGCAGAGGCAGGAAGCTTCACTGTGCGCTGAGAAAGGAAGGATACTTTGGTGCTGCTGGTGGAAATGGCAAGAAATGAGTCTGGGTCGGTAGACAGGGCCTCCAACCTTAGTTTAAGGAGTTTGGTGATCCTATAGATATGCCTTATAAAATGTAAACCAGAGCACATCACTTCCCTACTCAAAGTTCTGCAAGGGTTCCCAGGTCCCCTGCAGTGAAAGCCAAAGTCCTCACAGTGGCCTGCACACCCAACCTTGCCTGGCTCCTGGGTGACTCTCTCACCCATCTTCCTTTGTCCCCCCTTCCTACACGCACAACATTCTTCCTGTCTCTCCAACAAGCCAGGCACTGCCTGCTCCCTCTGCCATGAATGCTCTTTTCCCAGATATCTGCATGGCTCACTCCCTCACCCCCGTCAGGTCTTGCTGAAATATTACTTCCTGGCTCTGCACAGTGGTTACAGCACCAGCCATATGCACCCGGGCTGGCGGGTTTGAACCTGGCCCAGGCCAGCTAAACAACAATGACAACTGCAACAAAAAAATAGTTGGGCATTGTGGCAGGCACCTGTAGTCCCAGCTTGAGAGGCTGAGGCAAGTGCTTAAGCCTGAGAGTTTGAGGTTGTTGTGAGCTGTGATGCCACAGCACTCAAAAAAAAAAAAAAGGAAAGAGACCTTATTTCCTGATGAGACCTGCCCTGACCATCCTTTTCAAAATTCCAGGCCCCTGCTTTCCTCATTCCACACTTCTAAATCTTATTCTATTTAGTTTTTTTTTTTTTTTATCTTCAGAGAGCTTACCACCTTTCAACAGACTCTGTGTTTCCTTATCTACATATTTTCTTATTCTCTCTATTTATATTTACTTAACCAGAATATGAACTCAACCAGGGCAGGTATTTTTGTCTGCCCAGCTTACTATATATCCCCAGTACCTGCAGCAGTGACCAGGACGTGGTAGGTGCTTAACAAGTATTTCCTACCTCATGAATGACTAAGCTAGGGGCCCATGGACAGGCATTAGGTAGGAGAGGGACACTCTCAGATTTACAAATTAAAATCTCTCTAGCTGATTAGTGTAAATTCACAATGCTTATTCTACTCCACTTTTCTCATCATTATCCACAGTAATAAATTCATTTAAATTATGACTCAGTACCCACACTATGATGACACAAATATGCATAAACATCTAACTGAAATAAAAGTCTCATGAAACAATAGTTACCCTTTTCCCCTGTTGCAATGCTCTGCATTCTACTTTTATTCATTCTATTCTATCCTATGGCTACTTCATTTTAAAAAATACATAATTGTTGCTAAAACAATTCCACGACTCACCAACAAATCAAGGCTTGTATTTCATATAATACTGGTATAATGTGGGATTAGATAGGGATGGTGGTTGTACATTATGAATACACTAAAAATTACTGAATTATATGCTTTTAATGATTAAAATGGTGAATCTTATGCCTTGTAAATTTTATCTCAGTAAAAAAATTTTTTTTTTTGAGACAGAGCCTCAAGCTGTCACCCTGGAAAGAGTGCCATGGCATCAGAGCTCACAGCAACCTCCAATTCCTGGGCTCAAGCGAGTCTCTTGCCTCCACCTCCCAAGTAGCTGGGACTACAGGCGCCCACCATAACGCCTGGCCATTTTTTGGTTGCAGACGTCATATTGTTTGGTGGGCCAGGGCTGGATTCGAACCCACCAGCTCAGGTGTATGTGGCTGGCGCCTTAGCCTGTTGAGCTGCAGGTGCTGAGCCTCAGTAAAAAATATTTTTATTGGTAGAGAAAATTGATTTAAAAGAAGCCAACCTGGAGATAGGAAGACCAATTAGAAAATTATTATAATCCAGGTGAGAGGTGAGAGGTGGAGGGGTAGGCAGTGGTGATTAAAATAAAGAAGGACAAGTCCACAACTATTCCGGTTAAATTGGAAAATGTGAGAGTCAAGGTTAATTCTCGACTTCTGAACACAGCCATTGTATGAGGATACCGGTTTTATTTTGAAAAATAACCTGAACGCATGTACCCTTCCATTGGTCAATGCACAGAAGAGTTCTGAGGCCATAAACGCCACAGCACTTACCAGACAGGGATGCCTACAGTGCGAGACCAGGGTCCACCAGCACCCAAGGGGAGGGCAGCAGGCAGGAGAGCCCAATGAGAGAAGGGGGACCGGAGGCCTGGGAGTGTGCAGTGTTATGGGAGCCAGGACAGTGAATAGGCTTTCACCAAGTAAAGTGACCAGCCAAGACCTCCAGAGACATGGGCCCCGGGAAGTGTCTGAGGAAGCAGCAAAGGAAGCAGGGCCGGAGGCTGGAGGGCCAAGTCTCAGAGCAGGGAGCAGCTCCCTGGGGGCTCACAGCCTCAGCAGCAGCCAGGCCTCTGTGCCCTAAAGGGCCAGCTTGCTCCCATTTTCTCCCCGCCTTGCTTCCTTCTCAACCGTCTGCAAGATCCAGGAGCCCTTGCTCCCTGGAGTGACTTTCCAACCTGGGCTCCAAGTGGCCTCCAGATGCCCTGAAGGATATTTCCTCTTAACTAGATTGCTCTGTGTGGGCTGGACAAAGGGTGGGAGCTGTGACAACACCCGGGCTAGACTGGGTGGCAAGAGGAAAATGGGCATTTTCACTTTGGAAGAAAACATACAACTATCCTCATATGATTCTAGTATGAAACAGTCTTCAGCAGACGCTCAGAGATGCGACTCAGCTCTGAGACCCCTCCTGAGGACAGAGAGAGGCAAACTGCCATCTGTGGAGATGAGATCGTGGTAGACGGGTGGCATGATCTTGGGCAGATTTTTTTTTTTTAATTCTTTCAGTTCAGGAGTGGTGGCTCATGCCTGTAATCCTAGCCCTCTGGGAGGCTGAGGTGGTGGATCAGGACTTTGAGACCACCCAGAGCAAGAGGGAGACCTCATCTCTACTTAAAATAGAAAAATGAGCCAGGCATGGTGCCTCTTTCTCCTTCTGCAAAGTCTCTTCCTTGATCTCTCCTATGCCCTTGCTATTCCAAGTGTGGTCTGCAGACGAGTAGCGTCAGTGTCACCCACAGCCTCGCAGAAATGTGGAAGCTCATGCTCCACCCAGACCTACTGAGACAGACTCTGCATTTTCACAACCCCCAGGTGACCTGTGTGTACGCGGCAGTCTGAGAAGCCCATTGTATCGCATCCTTTGCTGCTCTTCACATGACACTATGGCGACTCTTTCTCGATCTTGCTTGCAGACACCTTTCCCTTCATTGCCCCTATTAATGCTGGACCCTCTGGCCCTTCCTTCTCCCTCCACTTTCTCCCTAAGTGATCTCAGCTACTCGCCTTGCTTCAGATACCATCTGCCTGTCATGGGCTCTCCAGTCCATATAACCAGCATACACCCCTTTTCTGGGTGTCTGACCCATAGATCCAAATACCTAAGAAACAGCTACAGCTGTTTCCACATGCCCCACGCTGAATTCATCATCTGTCCCCCAGCCCTGCAGTCTCACCTCCTTGTTGCCTAGGTCAGCCAGACACCCACCCAAGGGCTCATCCCAGCCTCCTCTCCGACCTTTAACGCCTAAATTCATTCTGCTGTGAGTCCTACTTCCTGAACAGTCTCTGACCCTGGCCTTCCCCTGGTCCATCTTTACTGCCACTGTCCCCATTCAGGTCCTTATCAGGTCTCTCCTAAGTGCTGCTGCTGGCCAGAGCAACTGTCCTCCAAGTGGCAACAGCCATTGATGCTGACAAAGGCTCTGCCACCCTGCAGCTCCTGAAACCAGAGCACATGGCCTCCTGGGTTGATACTACAGGGGAAGGGAGTGAGCGAAGATCAAGCACCAACAAACGCATTAGCCCCAAACGAACCAGTTACTATGGCTCATGACCCATTGGTCAGCAAGGGGTGAAGGAGGGGAGGAGGGTAACCCTCCTGTATCACAGCATGGAGGAGAGGACAACCAAGTATGTGTGAGCACTGGAAGCCTCCTCCAACCATCCTCCTTCCATAGTCCTACCCTCATCTGCCATGTGATGTATTTGCCTGTTCAGATATTTTCGTTCTATTTTCCCCATCCTCTATAATATGAGCTTTTAGAGGGCAGATCTTTTTGTTGTTCGTTGCTGCATTCCTTGTGCCCGAACAGGGTTGGCACATAGTAAGCACTCAATCACTATTTCATGAGTAAGTTACTGATGAAGTGAGTGAGTGGTCTGGATGGAATGAGTTTATGGGGGGGGATGGTAATAGAGAAAGAGGAGCCTGGAGGGTAAGAAAGGGTCATATAACAAAAGGCATTATGAGGCATTTGGAGGAGATTTCATTTTAATCTATAAAATGGACAGAATGACTAGAGGGATCTTAATCCCTATAGACCCCACTGACCCATACCAATTTAACCCCATCCCTGAATTCCTCAGAAATGTTTGCATGGTTTTGCTTACTCGTAGTTATTTATTGTTATCTCAGAATATCTCTTTTCAACAATTCTCAGTGTCAGCAATTAATAAGTAAGTGAACTGGTTTACAGGGCTGTCAGGATTAGACCCCTGCTAAAGGGATTTCGGGTTTCTAAAAATACAGGAAAAGACAGCCAAACCAGTTTTCCAGGTTCTTGGGTCCATCTAAAAAGGGCATGCTGTGTTCTGAAGTCACTTAGCATGCAGGCTGGAGGGTAGGTTGGAAGGAGGCCACTGGGGGCAAGGAGACCACAGGAAGACGGCTGGTGGCTTAGAGCCCAAGGGGGATTCATGAAGGAGCAACCAGACCCTGTGAGAGACTGTGGGGTTTGAGAGCAGCTGAGGGATCGGAATCACTTAAGGGTTTGTCTTAGGAAGGCTGGAAGGATGGAGCTCCATTTACCCCCCCCTCCCCTGTGCGGAGGACAGAGGGGTGGAGCAGACCTGGGGAGGTCCTCCTGGGAAGGAGGAACCTGTCTGGGACATGTGAACTTTGATCTAGTTATTCGCTCCTTGTTAAACGCCACGTGACTCCCTGCATACGTGATGTTTTCATCACTGTCCCTGCCTCTGGAATAGCTCGCCCCTCCCTCCCTGCCACTCCCTCCTAGCTTTGACCTCAGAAAACAAACGAGAACTAGAAGAACTCTGGAAAGAGGGGGCACTCTCTCCCGTTCCCACCTGTCCCTGCCCCCAGAGCCGAGGTGGATAGATGTGTTGAGAGAGGGCAGGTGGATGAGTGGAGAGGTGGATGGGTGGCCGCCCTGGCCCTGCCAAGGGTAGTCACCGAGGCCAGCTCTGGTGAGCATATTCCTGGTAAAATGCAGCTGTCCCCAATGCGGCCACTATCTTTCCACCTTCCCGGGGTTCCGGTCCCCAACCTTGGCCTACACGTGTGCCCGTCCAGTCTTGTTCTTGTCCTGGCCCTGCTCCTTGTGTCTGACTTCCCTCCATATGCCTGCCTTTGCTAGTGCAGGAGTGAAAGTGACAGCCACCGTGCCACCTCTCAGCATGAGACAGAAGCCCAGCATCTCTGACACTGAGTCGTCTGCATGAGGGGAGAATCCAGCTAATTCAGTCCAGTCCTTAGGAACTTGTCTGTGGCCACCATCGGAAATAATCTACTGGGAACCTGTCCAGGCCCAGTACCCTAGCAGTCTCAGGGGTGCAGCTGGGAGTGTAGTTAGCGGCCCTTCTGCTCAGCCGCCGTGCTGGAAGGTGATTGAATGTCGCCTCATGCATTAACCATGCACAAGAGAGAGCTGCAGGAGCTTCATTACCCACCCGTCCACCTGTGGCCCCCATCCCTCTGTCACAGGCCATCTGGATTGACACCTTGATTGATTTCCAAGGGTTCCACTGTGTGCGGAGCTGCCACAGCACTGCCCAGTGGAAGGGGGAAGGGCTGCATTGAATCTGACTGTCAGTCTCTACTGATGTCCCCTCTTGTGGGGCGTGGGCACATCACACCGGCATGTTCAGTGGACTCCGCATTTCATGGACGGATGTCTCCAGCTGGGACAGAGTCTGCCTGCCCACAAACCCGCTCCAAACCCTACACGAGGAGCTTTGGCCAAAAGAAGTAGAAGTCAGCGATTTGGATAAACCCCCGGAGAAGGTCATCCCTGGGCTGTTTCCCAGGGTGGAAAATACCCACATCAACCTAGTAAATTATAAAACTCAGCCACAAAATAAAGGGTTGATGGTTTGCAGAAAAATTGGCACAGTTGGGAAAGAAAAGAGAACCGCAGATAATAAAGCCTCCTCTTCCCAAGTATCAGCAGGTAAAGAAGAAAGGGCAGGCGGCTGCCTTCGGAGCCTCTCGAGAAAGAAGAAAATAATTCACCATTTTGATTTTTGGTGTAGAGGGCAGGAGAAGATAGAGGAGGGAGGCTTGTGGAGTTCATGTAACAGGTCAGATGCTTTGTGTACATTCCCTCACCACGAAGGAGGTACTCCTACGCTCTTTTGTTAAGTGAGGCAGCTCAGAGAGGTGACCCAGCTTACCCACGGCCTCCCAGCTTGCACATGGCAAACTCAAGCTAATTCTGAAATCTGCCCTTTCTCTACTGTTACCACATGTTCTTCCCACATAATAACAGGAAAGTAGAAAATCTCAGTTTTGATTCGAAAAATCTTAACTCATAATTAAACAAAATCAGAACAAGTAACTTCACAGCAAGTGTCATTGAATAAAATTAGTTAGAATAATCTATACTTCATGAAGGACTCCCTGGGGCATCCATCCAGGAAGGGCACCATACTTACACCTAAATATACTTTATGTGGAATAAACCAATTTCATTTTAAATCTAGAACTACCCTCAGAGATTCAACTATTCAACTCCCTCACTGTGCAGATGAGGAAAACCAAACCCCAAAGAGACATAACAGTTGGGGAAAGAACCAGATAAGCTTTTTACTAGATAGACCTGTTTGTATTCTGGTGGCATCTGAAGTCCTTATTTAGAAAACTTCATATCCTTACCAAAAACAGAACCACACGGACTCTGCCCTAGTGGCCCTTCTGGGCTTCATTCCTGCTTTTTGTCCTCATAAATCACACAACTGATGGTGTATTGTACAATCCTGAGGAATTGTATATAACTGTGATTGCTTCAACATGGTGGGAAAATGGGAGATAGTATGACACATTTGGAGAATTAGTTGACCATGGGATTCCTTATATTCGTCAGAAATATTTCTGTGCATTCATCATTCTCAGCTTAAATACTATTGACTCAGCACTGCTATCTACCAGACTCTGGGCTGGATGCTTTTTTTATATATTATACAGTACTTTAATCTTTACAACACCACTATGAAATAAATGGTATAATTCCCAGTGCCACAGGAAGATGAAGCTCAGCAGGTGCAAGTAATTTGCCCCAAACCACAAAACCAGAAAGTTCCAGAACCATCACTTGAACCATATCAGTTGATGAAGGATGAAGGGAATACATGTAGGCACCGCATTCAGCCAGATGGTTTGCCTTGGGTGAGTTGCAACCTCTACGACCTCCTCACATCTATGACAGTACAGTTATCCTAGGTCAATGAAATGGACTGGAGCATTATGAGAATTAAATGTGAGCCCATGTGGAATCGTACAAGGTCAGATAATTAAGTTTATGAACTTGACCTACAGAAAATGCTTTGAAGGGTGGACTAGGCACTAGCACCAAGGCGTAGCGTCCCAAGGGGAGGACCTCAAAGGTGACCACAGCGATATTCAGCAATGAGGAATGTAGCACTTTTTCTAGGATGAGTTTGTCAACTTAATTGTCCAACCTCGAATGTGAAAGTTGGAGGCGCACACACCCCAGGACTCCTGAGCATGTGCACGAAGAGACACACAGGGTGCTCAACTCAGCGTTGTTTGTAACAGTGAAAAATTGGGAGCAACCTACGTGAGCATTAGTAGGTGAAGGATAAATTGTTACTCGTTCATGGTGGAATATTATGCAGCAGATAAAATGAATGAACTAGGTCTTATAAGTTATCAACATGACTAAATCTAGAGTGAAAAAGTGGTGGAACGCATGAAGTCATTGGAATGCATTTTGAACACACAAAAATGCTATGAATTGTTTATTGGATACATATAAACCAGTAAAAGTATTAAGCATGGATGAAAAGCGTGTTCCCACTTCTGGGGAAGAGGACAGGGAATAGAATGAGAAGAGGTACAAAGGACTCTACACCTGTTTGTATAATTTTTTTAATCTAAAACTAATATGTTAAATGTTAACATTTGTTAATCTGGATGATGGATGGCCAGGTGGATTGCCCAGTGGGTAAAGCACAGAAACAGTAAAGAACAACATTTTTTTTTTTTAAATTTCAGGTTAATGTGAGGGTACAAACAACTACATTACAATATTAGCATTTGATAGGTGTTGTTCCTCTTATTTTTTTTTTCTTGAGGCAGAGTCTCACTTTATCCTCTGCAGTAGAGTACTGTGGTGTCACAGCTCACAGCAACCTCAAACTCTTGGGCTCAAGTGATTCTCTTGCTTCAGCCTCCTAAGTAGCTGGGACTACAGGTGCCCACCACAATGCCTGGCTATTTTTTTAGAGACAGGGTCTTACTCTTGCTCAGGCTGGTCTCGAACCTGTGAGCTGAGGCCATCCACCCACCTCAGCCTTCCAGAGTGCTGGGATTACAGGCGTGAGCCACCGTGCCTGGCCGGTAGAGTCCCTCTTGTAGTTGTGTCCCGCACCCAGGAGGTGTGCCATCTACCTTTACAGTGTGCCCATTAAGAGGGAGCACACCGATCTCCCTCCTCCTCCTCTCTCCCCTCCTTAGAATAGCATTTTTCGATAGAACTTTCCACAAGGATGGAAACATGCTTTATCTGCAGTCCAAAGCCATGTACAGTTGCCACGTGTGGGTTTTGAGTGCTTGAAAGGTGGCTAGTGTGATCAAGAGACTGGATTTTCTATTTCATTTTAATTAATTAGAATTTAAAATGTAAATGACCACATGTGACTACCCCAGCTCCCAGATCGGACGGCAGGGGAGAAGATACCAAACCTAAAAGTTTGAGGGAAGCAGAAGGGTTGGAAAAGTTCTGGAACCCAAGCTGCTGTCTATAGGGTGTCATTTTTGATCAGGCACCGCCTCGAGCTGTTCCTAAACAGCTTGGGGCATCTGAGGCAAGGAAGGGAAGAGTCCACCAGCCCATTTGTCCAGAAACAATTGTTTTCATTTAACTTTTGGGATTTGGCCAGGCAGACATGGCTGCAGGCTGTAGGACTGACCTCCAAGCTTTATACAGGCTCTGGAGGCACCATCTGCACAGGCGGCATTGTGACTTGACAGTGTTCTGCGATATCAGGCCCATCCTGCCCCTGCTATTTGCTCCCACAAGCTGGGATAATTTCTGTCCACTCCATTGGTTCCCTTGATCCCTGCATGTACTTTTTAGAGAGCACTTACTTTGTGATGATTTCAAACAACCTTCCTTCCTTTCTTTTCTTCTCTCTTTTAAAAAAAAGTTTGGATGCAATGAAAGGGAATTTATTCACAGGCCCTAAACTTTGTCCTGTGGATTCTATTCTCCCAGCAGTGGCCTCTGTCCATCAATGTTGTCTGTGTTCCTGGTCTGACACTTGCAGTTGAAGTTACAGGGGCCCATATCGGGTGCAGTCTGAGGCGCATCTTTGAAACCAACTTGTCCAATGTCCTGTGTTACTCAGGCCAACCCTTGAATTGATGGAAGGGGAGGAGTTAGAGCTGCACGTGGCAGACCCCGACGCTCCCTATCCAAGAACCACTTGCCTCCATTTCTGTCAGCTCCTCGCATGTCTCCACTGTCTCTAGTCTCTTCCGCAGGGATGCAACTCAAACCCTTAGCACTCCTACCACAGTCTTCCCTCTTTATTCAACCACCCTGAGCTCCAGTGGAAGTCAAGCCAAAGAATTCCCCTACTGTGCCCTACCCCAGAGCTCACTCTTTCCTGCAACACTCATGGTCTAGGATCATCCTCTCAAACTTTAACGTGCATGGGACTCTCCTTGGGATCTCGTTAAATTGCAGATGCAGACTTGGTAGGTCTGGCCTGAGGCCTGAGTCCCTGCATTGCTACCAAGGTCTCAGATGATGCTGAGGATGCTGGTTTGCCGACCATGCCAAGCATCAAGGCTCTTGACTCAGGCTTTAGTCCTAAAGGGGCTAGCAGAGCTGGCAGAGGTCAGGTGCTCTAGAAGCAGAGCCTGAGCCAGAAATTCCTGTAGAAGCAGCCCCCGCAGAAACTACTAACACAATCTAAAAGGTAGAAGGAGGCAGAAACGAAGCTAAGCAAAGAGCTGTTTTGCCTAAAATCTAACCTCAGCCTGGTCCATGGGGAGCTCTGGAACATAAGTGACAACACAAAGTTGTTCCGCCCTGAGGGAAGGGAGCCAGGTTTTTTGCACCCAGTATTAGTCAGTCATTGGCTATGAGCTGCCCCTGGGAGAGGGGTGTCACCTCCCTGGTAAACTCCCAGCCATCTTCAGGGTTGGCGGCTCCCATTGGGTGAAGTACAAGTCTTCAGACGTGAGCCAACAGCTCCAACCCCTCACAGAAGCTGGGGGGTCCAGGAAACCCCACAGTGTGGGAGATGCAAGTAGGCACCCCAAAGGGTCTAACACAGAGGCCTAAATCTCCTACAGGCCAACTGTTCCATCCCCACTTATTTTAAAGCAGAGATTTTTATCTTTGAAAGCTATATATATACAAACAATATATAAAAAAAAAAAGAGAAGTGGCGGCTCGGCAGCTGTAGCTCAACGGGCTAAGGCACCAGCCATGTACACCTGAGCTGGCGGGTTCAAATCCAGCCTGAGCCCATCAAACAACAATGACAGCTGCAACCAAAAAATGGCCAGGCGCTGTGGCGAGTGCCTGTGGTCCCAGCTACTTGGGAGGCAGAGGCAAGAGACTCGCTAGAACCCAGGAATTGGAGGTTGCTGTGAGCTATGATGCCACGGCACTCTCTCCAGGGTGACAGCTTGAGGCTCTGTCTCAAAAAAAAAGAGAGAGAAGTGGAAATATAAACACAAAACTGTTCATGACAGTGATCTCAAGTTGACTTCTTTATGTTTTTCTCCGTCTTTCAAACTTGTCACAGTGAATGTATTAATATAAAGCAACAGTCAAAGTAAACCATGGACACCTGAGCTCAGAATCTTAGAGACATTTTCATTTAACTAATAACCATTACTATTTATTGAGTGCCTGCTATTACCATTTATAGTACTATGTGATCTAATCAATGTTCATAATGCCATGCTAATGACAAGATACAAGTCTGAAATATAATCTGTAGCAAAGAAAAGTCATAGACTGTTCAGTCTGGTTTTAAGTTTGGATCTATTTTATTTTTCTCATTTCCTTGAAATTACTCAGATCCATAGCAAATGCCCTGTAACTGGAACAGCCCATTCATCTACCTCTGGTTTAGTGATGTGAAATCTTGTGTCCAACTACCCAGGCCTTGGCAAAAGGGCAAACAGAACTCAGACCCCTCCTTTTGGTTCACACAGACCACACAGCCTATCTGGACCCCATGAACAATTTTCATTTTAATGGGTTTCCTTCTTCTTTTTGCACTGCCTAATTAAGTAATCAAGTTAATAGAGATTAATGGCTTACTTAATAGGGATTAATAACTTGCCAAAAATCCTCTTGGTTTGGGAACCCAGCTCAGCCCAGCAGAAATGCTCCTTCTGAAAGCTGAGGATGCAATGACCCAGCCAAGTCCCAGGGGTTCCAGGCGGGGGTGGTGGGAGAGGGTGAGAGAAGGGTCAGGTAAAGCTGCAGGTTAGTTCAGCCTTCAAAGCTGCTGTCTGGGCTTGAAGGCTTTGCAACCACTGCCCATGTTATGGCTGACCCCATTGCTAAGCCAGGCACGGTGTACTATTCAGGGCTCAGGCCCTGCTCCATGAGTGTGTCCCCAGGGCCCAAAGCCCTAGGGTGCCACCCAACACCAGCAGTCTCTGGGTCTCTGGGCTGTCAGTCCTGACTTCCTTTTAGATTCTCCTCCAGGGAAATTTTTTAAAAATGTGGATGCCCCAGCCCTGCCCCAGAGATTCTGACCACTGGTCTAGAGAGAGCACTACTCTTGTCACAACAGTTCTCCAGGTGACGTCACGTACAGATACTGAGTATGAGATCAAGGCCTATTTTTTTTTCCCCAGACAGAGTCTCAAGCTGTCACCCTGGGTAGAGTGCTGTGGCGTCACAGCTCTTAGCAACCTCAAACTCTTGGGCTCAAGCAATTCTCTTACCTCAGCCTCCCAAGTAACTGGGACTACAGGCACCCACCACAACACCTGGCAATTTTTTGGTTGTAGTTGTCATTGTTGTTTGGCAGGCCCAGGCTGGATTTGAACTTGCCAGCTCCGGTGTATGTGGCAGGTGCCCTAGCCGCTGAACTACAGGTGCTGAACCACAAGGAGTTTTACTCTTAAGCCCAGGCCTCTTGGTGAAAAAGGATGAAAGAAAGTGGAGAAGGGAGGAAGGGAAAGAAGGGAACTGGAATCACTGGTACCAAGGGGTCCTCGGATTGAGGGGAGGTCTGCGGGGAGACAGAGTGATTGAGCAGGACGGAGACAGTCCACACCCAAGGGCAGCTGCCCCTCCCTTGTTGCTGTAGGTTGCAGGAAGTCATAAGTTGTTTCTTCCCATCCTCAGAGGAAAAAGAACCAATGACTTGATTTTCTGCCCAGGGAGTCCTATTTCTGTTTCCTGGTGCCCTTGAGTCTCAGCAGAGCCTCGCCGAGGAGGGCACATTTGTCTCCTCTGGGTGGCTGCAGCCTGCACACCCTGATGGGAGGAAGGCTGCCAGCAGGCCCCTCTCCTCCCCCGGTGGAGGGCTCCGTCCTTCCCTCAGCCACTCAGCCCGCAGGAATGGAGCGGGCACAAGAGCCAGAGTGCAGCAGGTGGCCGGCGATGATTCTGGTTTTATAAGACCCTGGCCTCTTCCTCCTCTTCCCTCCTCCCAAACATCAAAGGCTTCACAAAACCTACTCCTGTGGCTCTGCGGGCAGAGAGAGGTTCTGGGTCACTCCTAGGCTGGGGGCTGTGCCTAAAGAACTGAGCAGAACAGGGACAGCTAGACTTACGGCCAGGCCCGCAGCAAGAGCAAGAACTAGGCCGAGGGGAAAGGTGAGAGAGAGAAGCTCCCTGAGAGCTTGGGGGATTCGGAGAAGGGACACGAAGGAGCTGATGAGGGCGCTACGTGGTGGCACAGAGTTCTAGACAGTTTGCTATGCTTGGTGGATGTATAATCCATTTAGATGTTTTTCAAGGATGACAGAAACTAAGTTGCTTCTCAGTTATGTTTGGATGTAGGAACATTATTATCTCTGAGCGCAACCCTGTGGATGAAAGCTTAAGTTCAAACCAACAGGCCCTCCTTACCGACCGCACCAGGCTATCTGTCACCCAGGTGCGGGTGAGGGTGGACAAATGACATACCTGCAAACATCCAGCAGCTTGGTGCCCATCACAGACCCGCAGGTGTTCGCTAAGTGCAGGATCTCGTCACCTTCCCCCGCTGATCCCGGAGGGCACTGCCGTAGCCTGACTGAATGCCACAGGGTGCCTTTCTTTAACGGTGGGCCTTTCAGGTCCTGGAAGTTGCTGGAGGTTTAGTGGGCAGCTGCCTACCTCTAGAAAATGGCTTTGCAGGCAGCTCTCCCCTGGGCAGTACACTCACACAGCTCCATTTTAGTAGAGGCTTGGCAGCAATGCGAAACTCTGCACCAACATTCCCTGGCAAGGTCCAATTCCCGATGCTCCCTCTGAGGTGTGGTCACTCTGGGGACCTCTGTGGCTGTCCATCTTTCAGCCAACCTGTCCTTGACTTGGTTGTACTTTCCTAACAGGACCAGCTCTGGCAGAGCCCTGGGGTCGGTGTGTGTGAGGAAGTAGTGAAGTGCTCTCGGACATTCCAAGAACAGGGTCTATAATTGGCCTGGATAGAGTAGCTGTCCAGATGCAGGCAATTTTGACTTTGATGTGAGCAGAATGACAAAGAAACATAAAAGGAGCCTGCGATTTGGGCTGACACCCTGCCAATGCCGTCTGGCCCCAGCTCTGCACACGGCTCTCACTCTGCCAGGAAGTCAGCCCTCCCTGCACTGCTCCTCCACCAGGCCAGCCACGCTCCTGGTCACAGTTCCCCTTAAATGCCACTTCTCTAAGGAAGCCCCACCCTCCCAGAATTGGGGACCCTACTGTCCTTGCTCACCGTGCCCATCCCTCCTCCAGGGCACTTGCCACCTAGTTCTATCACTATTTGGGTGGCGTCTCTCCCCCCCACCCCACCCATAAAGGCAGGAGCAGAACTATGGTGCTTACCCCATTCAGGAGTTGGCCAGGGTGGACAGATGACACACGCTCAGACCACATTTGCTCAAAGGATGAATGAATAAAAACCAGCTGGTCTTTTTGTGTTACACAAAGGGTGTGGTTGCAAAGTTCCAGACAGGGCTCTAGGTGGGGGAAACCTCCTTAGCAGAGGAGGCTCCAGTTTCTTCTATGAACCCTGAAGCTTATATAAGTTTGGGGCCCCTTTGAAGAGAAAATGATAATTATACAATATATTTTACAAAAACCCACATCATAGGAGCACATGTCTAAGCTACTCACAGGACTTAAAGTGAGAGACTACGGCATGAGCTTCCTTAATCCATCCCCGGCTCTGAGTGAGGGCACCCCAGTGCAACCCTCAGGACGCTTCTGCAGATGGCACCGCTGTAGGGTGTAAGATGCAGGCTGAGAGGACCCCCTTCCTCTGTGAGCCCTCTCCCCTCACCCCTCCCTTTCCTGAGCCATAGCCTGGTTGGTTAATTTGGGGCCTGAGAGGTGACAGGTTCAGGGGTGAAGGACTAAAATCTACAGCGAGTCATGGGACTCTAAGTGCTCCCTGCAAAACCTCATCTGCCTTCAGTCACTGCTGCCTTACATCCTTTAATGGGGACAGAGATTTCTGCACAGGCCTCGGGGCCTCCCTCAGCGCTCAGCTGTCGAGCTCTCTGGAGGGCTCCTTCTCTCTCTGGGAGCTCTCTCCTCTCGGGGCTGGGCCCTGTGGGTTCGCGCACCTTGGCCTCCCTGAGTTCTCACTGTTGTCCCACTCAGTGTGCTCCCCGGCTCTGTCTGGGCTCCCCTGTCTGCCCTGCAGGCTGGACACTCTCGAGTAATGGTAACTGGATGTCTGCTTTGTGTCTCTTCTCGCTGGGATGACTGTTCTGAGCTGCCTATTGGCCTCGTCTGAGGACCGTTGCTTCCTGTATTTTGGCTTTTTTTTTTTTAAGTTGCCTAAGATAGGAAAATATTCAGTTCCCATTGCTCCATTTTGGCTGATAGTGGACATCCACTTCCACATCATCTATAGCCAGAAAATCGTCTGCCAAATCCAAGTCAAAAGAACCAGAGTTCGTATGTCAATCTTTTGACTGAGAAATGGTCTTCCATTAAAAAGTGGCCTGTTCAAAGCCAGACACAGTGACTCATGCCTGTAATCCTAGCATCTGGGAGGCCAGGAAGGGTGGATTGCTTGGCTAAGGAGTTCCAGACCAGCCTGAGCAAGAGTGAGACCCCTGCCTCTACTAAAAGTAGAAAACTAGCCAAGTGTGGCGGGTGCCTATACTCCCAGCTACTTGGGAGGCTGAGGCAAGAGGATCGTTTGAGCCCAGGAGTTTGAGGTTGCTGTGAGCTATGATACCACAGCACTCTACCAAAGGTGACAAAGTGAGACTCTGTCTAAAAAAGAAAAAGCAGCTATTTTAGCTTAAACTTGAAGAGCTGCACAAGTGCTTTTCTTCAAGGTGACCAAGGTGACTGAGATGACCCCTGTAGCCAGAGGACATCCCCTTGGACAGCCCCTTCCATCACACAGAATGCTACTGGGACTCTGCTCACTCCTGAGATTTGAAGGGATTAATCATTTCACCATTTCATCAAGGCCATTCTTCCCTGACACTGCCGCTCTCTTCCTTTTCTGTCTGGTTGGTACACAGCAGTGAAAACAGCCAAGATGAGGCCACGCGGCTGCTGGCACCGTCCAGGGCCCCAGCCTGATTCGTGCTGTGGCACTGGTGCTTTTATACCCACTTACGCTCTTGCAGCGGTAGTGCAAATGTCCACACAGACACGGTGTCATTATGAAAATAGATGTGACCTCTCAGCCCCTTGACAGAGTCCCAGGGCCACCCAAGGGTCTGTGGAGCAAACTGTCAGCACCGCGGAGTCGTGCGTCCCTGAGCGACCCTCAAACTGCTGTCTTTTTTTTTTTTTTTTTGGAAAAAAAAGTTTAAGAAAAGTTTTACCTTTATAGGAAATACAATAAGATAGTACACAGAGTTCTCCTATGCCTCAATTCCAATTTTTCCAGTTATTACTATGTTATGCTACATATTGAATGGACTTATAGAGATAAGCTGTTATTAATTAAAGTCCATAGGTTTTTCAGACTTCTTTAACTTTGCCTTCTGTCCCTTTTTTTTTTTTTTTTGTAAGACAGAATTTATTCACAGAAAAGAAAGAAAAGAATACAGAAAACATTAAGGCATCTGTTAGAGGGAGAAAATTCTAGTGGGGAGAGAGAAGCTCTCTCCGTTTCTCTCCCAGTCTTTCTCC
>CAUYON010089350.1:0-26267 GCA_963573935.1 Arctocebus calabarensis | reverse complement strand
GATTTTCCAGGTATAGGATCATATCATCAGTGAAGAGTAAGACTTTGATCTCCTCTGATCCTATTTGGATACCCTTGAACAGCCCAAGTGCCCATCAACCCATGAATGGAGTATCCAATGTACTCAATACTATTATGAAATAAATATATAACCACCTACACACTCATGTGAATGGCAAAACATAATTATAGTCCAGAAAGTAGAAGGGAAGAGGAGAGAGAGGGAAGGGGAGGAGGGAAATGGGGGGAGGGAGGGTATTTGGGGGGGGGAATCTCCCCTAATGTGCATGATGCAATGGTATATTTCAAAACTGTTAAGAAATGAGTATAATTGTGATGGATGTGTTAGTTCAATGTAAGCTTTTCACATTGTATACTGAACCTCATAAATGCATCAATGTACAAAGTTATGATTTAATAAAAAACAATTAAAAACTATACTTTATTCTTTATTGTAAACAATATGTGTTATGAGCTTGTAACTTTACACATTAACTTCAAGTTGACACTTTTATTTCTAAGACTCTTTTCTAGTTATTTGGTCACTCGACCTTTTCCATATCTCTCCTCCTGAGTTCAATTTTGAATATACATGCTAATGGTTTATTAAACATTTAAAATTAAAGTACTGATTTTTAAATGTAATCTAGATATTTATTTATTTTATTGATATAATAGTTGCACATATTTTGGAGACATATCTGATATTTAGATACCTGAATTACAACCAATAGTGATTAATTAGAGGCTGAATTGAAACAGTTTGGCCAAGGAATTCAAGGAGTCCAAATGGCATAACATGGGAATGGGGATCCTGGTAGACATGTTTCATTGGCCCTGCAAACTACTCATATCTAGATATGTATATGTGTGTGTGTGTATATGTATAAACACACATATATACACACACACACACATACATACACACACAGTGGAATACTATTTAAAAAGAAATAAATTATGCAATATGAGCCCATATGGATGGACTTTAAGGACATTATGCTAAGTGAAATAAGCTCAATGCAGTAAAACAAGTACTGTATGATTCTACTAATATGAAGAATCTAAAATAGTCAAAATCATTCATTTTAAAATGAAAGACTGGGATGGTAGTAGCTAGGGACTTTGGGGAAGAAGTTACTAATCAACAGACATTAAGTGTCAGCTCAGTAAGACGATTTGCTCTCGAGATCTTCTGTCCTGTATTATTCCTAAAGTCAATCATTAGGTATTGCACACTTAAAACCTTTCAAGAGGATAAATCTCATGTTAACTGTTCTCACCACAAAAAATTTAGGAAAAAAAAATTGTAAAAGGCTGCAAGTTCCAGGCAAGAGGCTTGGAGTCAGCTTTTTCTATTTATTTTATTTTATTATTTTTTTTTTAGAGACAGAGTGTCACTTTGTCACCCTCAGTAGAGTGCTATGGAGTCATAGCTCACAGCAATCTCCAGCTCTTGGGCTTAGGCAATTCTCTTGCCTCAGCCTCCCAAGTAGCTGGGACTACAGGTGCCCACCACAACGCCTGGCTATGTTTTTTTTTGTTGTTGTTGCTGTTTGGCCAGGGCTGGGTTCAAACCCGTCTTGGTATATGGGGCTGGTGCCCTACCCACTTAGCCACAAGTGCCACCCAATCAGCTTTTTCTAAACTGCCTCATTCTAGGACAGAACTCCAAGGAATCTATTTTACCGTATCAAGTGGTTTGTTACTGAGTTCTTTCCAAGCTCTCCATCGGGAAACAAACTATCTATGTTATGTTAAAAAAAAATGAATAAAGGATTCTAAATCAAATTCAGACTTCCATGTTGTTATGATATGTAACTATCAAGGAATGCACTTAGAACATATTTTATTTAATAGTCTGCCAACCTGACTTATAAATATTAAATAGATGGCATGTGGGCTGCCAACTATTCTTTTACCCTAAGCCCCACCAAAGTTATCAAGCAGTTCTTACCTCATCTGACTGTTCAGAAGACTACGTAATGTAGAGTATTTTTAGGGTTACAAGGAAAGGGTATATAAGAGACTAGAGGAAGAATTATGTAGCTATTTGAAGGGACCTGTGGCTATCTGGGAGAGAAAGGGGAGAGGGATGAATGGCCGAGGTTATGGAATAGTGTGGGTCACAGACAACTGAGTTTGTGCTCACAAAAAGAGATGGCTGACAAATGACATCTCAAAGTTCCTTTATCCCTGCAAGAACAAATAGGGATTAGTAAAAGCTTCTAGGCAGAAAATGGACATATTTGGATTTTATTTTAGGAAGATTACCTTAAAATAAATTGTGTAGAGATGAATTATAGAGTAGCAAGACTAGAATTTCAGCATTTAGGCATGAGATAGTATCTTAAAATCTAAACGAGAGATCAGGGTCACTGACTTTTAGTTTGGCTCTAGGGATAGGAAAAATAAGACATTCTAGAGAGAAAATATACAAACAGAACTGATAAAACTTAGTGATTTATTGGTAGTATGAATGCTATCCAGACTTCTGCTTTGTTCAACTAAGTCGATGGTGGTCATATTAAATAAGTCAGGGGACCAGGGCAGAGAAGCAGGATTTACAGGGCAGGAGGTGAGTTTGAGTGAGTACATGAAACTTGTGGCATCTCTGGGCGATCCAAAACAGACCCATTCCATATATATCTAGGCATTCTTGTAAAGTACTCAGGACAAAGATCAGGGCTGAAATTACAGTTTAAGGGTCATCAACATAAGAATGGCAATTGTGTTGAAAGAGGAGACCACCTAGGGAACGAATGTCAAGTAAGAGGAAATGAGGTCCTAGGTCAAAGCCGTGAAGATCATCAATACTTAAAGGAAGGGCAGGTAAAGGACTCACAAGGGATTTGAGAGTGTGGAGTCATGTAAGTGAAGAATGGAATGTTTTGAGCAGGAGAGAACTGACCGTAGTTCCTAATGACAGGAAGTAGAATAAGGACTGCAGAGGATCTAACAAATTTAACAACAGGGTAGAAATTAGTTTGCAGTATATTAAATTAGGGCTGGGGGGCATTATGTGTAGGCAATACATATAGATAGGTTGTTCAAGTGGGTTATCTGTAAAACAATATGTCAAGAGGGAAATAAGCAGCAGAGTGCATAGACTTGAAGGGTTGTTTTAATGATGGGAGGCACTAAAGAACAGTTAAATGCTCATAGCCTCGGGGATCTCTTTTTCAAAATGATGTAGGGATGCTGTTACATAGAGGAAGTGAAAATATCACGTCTTCACGAGCCAGCGATGTGAAGACAGTATATTTCTACAGAACATAGTCATGGAAGTGTTAACCTGAAATGTTTTACATTTACAACGTAATTACCATCTCTAAAATCACATTTGTAAAAACTAGTGCGCTTTACTAAATGGCCGTGGGCAAGATCAACTGAGAGAGACATAACATTTATTTGTACAAATGTTGAGAGTTACGAATTGAGGAATGATTATATCCAATGATAGATTTCTGAAGCTCGATTTATTAAAGATATAATATACTTAAAATAATTTTTAGTTAGAGACACCTATTGATTCAAATAAATGACACTAAAAGGGTAATACTGCATAGTGTCAAGCTCTGAGGAATTGAAAATACTCCATTTTATTGGTACTGTCAGATTTTCTGTAGAAAATATCATTAAACTCGTCTTTTGAAGCCGTCTACAGTACCCTAATAGTGCCATGCACACAGCCAATTTCTAGTAAATCAGAGAGTAACTATAATAGATCCTATTATTTATTTACTTTGCTTCAATTATGTTACCTTGGAATCTTCAGATTTCTAGAACATTTTCTGTTACGGCTTCTGTTCATATAGGAAATAAACTGCTTACCATTTATTTTAAATTCAAGTAATTTCAGAAATAACCTCATCATTCCAGTTTTTCTTGTTCTGCAGTCATCTCACAACTGAATTTTCTAGGCTACAGCTTTCCTTTAGCAACCACATAATCACAGCCAAGTGGAAATGAGGGGACTATGGTGGTGCACATGGCTGTTCAATCACTTGTTCACTCAACAAACTTCCTTTAATTAGCTAGAATATGTGCTGGGGTCTGGACTGGACATGAGAGATTCAAAGAGGAATAAATCATAAGTAATCATTGCTCTAGGACAAGTCTAGGGAGGAACTGAGACAGAAATAAATCCTCATAGCATTGTGGCATAAAACACTACAAGGGCATTCAAGGCAGATCTACTAACCGCCAGAGTTGGTCATGATGTTGAACTAGGCAGATTATACTCCTAGGAGAGAGAGGTCTGGTTGATGCTTATTGTCCTCTGGGGTAGGGACCTTTTCTACCCCTTTTACTTTCTAAATAAGTACATTAAAAAAAGTCTGGTAAGATGAAACTGAAGTCTACCAGGAAAATAGAAGTTTAGGGATGGGAAATAATATCTTATGCAGAAAAGAGCAGAAACACCAGCATGAAGTGTTAGAGAAACTCCAGCAGCACAGCAGGCTGGGATAAAGACTACCTCGAAGTGGAATGCTTGTCAGAGACAAAGCCAATTAGAGGAGGAGACGAAGTTCCAAGTGTCATGGACCTTGCTGGTCAGGCTAAGGAGCTTGGACTATTTGGAAGGCAAAGAAGTACCCTTGGAGGATTTCAGAATTTGAAGGTAGAATCACATACTAGACATTTTCTTTAATTTTGTATGATGTCTGCAGGGAAACATGCCAGTGGGAAAGCTAAATTAAATCATTATATATTTTCTTTTGTCCAGGATTTGAAATATTTATTCCAAATGAAACTAACTTGGAGTCATTGCATGTTCACAGGATTGCTAGAATTAAATAAAAAATTTACACATTGATAGGTAGTTTCTGTCTCAGAGGGTTTGCGGTCTCCCTGTAATTGTGTCACTTGGCTCAGTTTGCATACATTATAATCGGAATAGCAGGCAGAATCGAGAACAGAACAGAGAAGGGATCTCACCCAATGGGCACAATACAAGGGTACATTTCAAAACAACTAAGAGTACATTATAAATGTCTTACACAAAAAATAAGCAAGTGAGGTGATGGTTATGTTAACCAGCTCGATACAAGCATTGCACATTGCATATCAAATCTTCACATTGTACCTCCTTAAATGTATACAGCTGTGATTTAATAAAAACTAACTTAAAAAAAAAAGAATGGGCATAAGGACATGTATGTGTGTGTGTGTTTTAGAAGTTACTTCTCCCCTCTGAGTCTCAGTTTTTTCAGCCATACAGCCTTTCTTCCAGGATAAATAACAGTAATTCGGGCGAGGAGGGAAGGATATTCATTTTAGGCCAAATGAACAAGGGAAGCAGAAACAACATATATAGTGCCTGCAAAGTATACAGTAGGTCTTCAAGAAGTAAAAGTTACTATGCTGTTATTCTGGTTTATGTTAAATTTACCCTCTACTCTTCTATTTACCATTGGGAGGAGAACTCCTTTGCTTTTGGAGGAGATTTTACAGACGAAAACTTGAAACAAACTGTATTTGCAAAATTGGTATGTGCAAACCCATATCATTTTCAAAACTCATGTCAATAATGTGAATCATAGTTTTCAAAGCTGTGTCACAGTCTTATCTCATTAGAGCTTCACAAAGGCCTTATAAGAAGGATAGGAATATATTGGGGGCGGCACCTGTGGCTCAAAGGAGTAGGGCACCTGCCCCATATGCTGGAGATGGCGGGTTCAAACCCAGCCCTGGCCAAAAACTGCAAAAAAAAAGGAATATATGCATGTCCTCATTTTACAGGGGAGGACACAATACAAAGAAAAGTCAATTCCTTGCTTCACATCATATAGTTAGTTACTGGCAAAACTTAGGCTCAAAAATATCCCCAATTCCAAGTCTTTTTACTTTGTAAAATGCACACGGTCCATGAACCATGCTAAATCAACTATGGTCTCACTAAGTTCAACTTATCCATAGATCTCTGTGCTGTAAGATCTCACAATTGTAACGCTTGGGTGCCTCAAGTCCAAGATCCCGGGACATCTCTCTAAGGAGGATATTTACATTCAATAAAAAGTCAATACCATAAATCTAGACATGAGTTAGCAGTATCCAAATAAAGGAACTAACAGATCACAGCTCACATCCAAATGTGTGAGAGAAAGAAATACCACACTATTTCTTAAAGTGAGGGTCTCAAAATGTTTTTGTAATAGATCTCAAAACTTATTATTTCTGTCCAGTGGAAACTTTGTACCAGTAACTCCCATTCTCTTGCTCCCCTCCCCCAGCCCCTTTAGATTCTACATATAAGTCATATAATGTGTTATTTACCTTTCTGTGCTTGAGTAAACAAGAGTTCATATACTTCATCAGCAAAAATATTTTAATCACACGCCCTATATAAATGCATGTACACAGACAAAATTTTAAATTACATTGACACTAGTTACATAGACAACTGATGTAGCATGCATACTATAAACTCAAAATGGTAAATTTTAGAGAATAAGATATAAAATAAATTAAAATAATATCATTTTTTTCTTACAACCCTAATTGGTTGGCATACATACTCCTGGGGTATGTACAGTCTACTTTCTTGATAATTGACCTAGTGTGTCAAATTCAAGGTTGTTGAATAGAAAAGTCCTCTATAACCTCACCTTGGTGTCTGTTTTTATAATCCCTACTAGATTTTAAATGGAAGGGGGAAGCAATGATGCCTCATTCCTTTTTTCTCTCTTTTTCTTCCTCGTTGTTCACTAAGAGTGGCTGAACAGCCCTTTAACTCCAACGGGGCATCTGCTCTTTGGAAGAAGGAGACAGTTTCATCACATTTTGGCTTTTCTTTATTTTTTAAGGTCCCAGTTAACGTATAAGCCTGAGAAATATTTGAAAAAAATACAATAGGAAAGAATTTTTCCCATTAGAGTAGAAATAAGAATTTTCTAGGCAGTAGGAAGAAAAAAGAAAGTGGAAGAGGAAGCAAGAAAATGAGACGCCGGTGGGCTCCTGAAGAGGGGCCTTGACGGGGCAGCAAAGGCAGTCCAGCAGGTCTCTTGAGGCCTTGGAACACAGCCAGAAAGTGGCCACATTTTTCCTTACTCTGAAAGAGTATTGGTGTTAGGAGAGGACAAGATAGAGTCTTGGCATGGGGCCACGTCACTGAGGAGGTGCATGTGTCATAAGGCCTTAAACGGGGGCTGGTGGACGGATCAGCAGATGCTTGAGGGTAAAGACCCAAGGTGCAGACAAAATTGTGCATGCAGCAGATGTCAGCTCTATGGACACAGCCCCTGGGGGCCACATGCGCTTCATGAACATTTGGGAACTCTCATGCCCACCTACACTGCAAGGAGAAAGGGAAGAACAATTTTAAACCAAAACCAATGCAGCAAACCTGGGATCAGGACAGGTGAAGTCCAGCCCTAGAAGAGAACGGCTACGATTAGATCAAGCTCTCTCTCCCTAGATGCATTTTGCCAAAATTAGAGCGTAAGCCAGTCCTCTTGAGCTTGAAAATGAAGCATCATCCTCTCTTCCTTGCTGACATATGTTCTATTGAACATCTCCTCTCAAAATAGACCCATCCCGCCCACGGTGAAATCTGTCAAGGCAGGTCTCTCCCCGCTGTCTGGTCATCTCCACCAGTGTTGGAAGGGGTGCCCTGGCAGTCCGGGACCCGGCCACTTACTGCCAGCTGGTGCCAATTCAACTGGGCCGAGAGCCCATGAGGCATCTGTGCGCTGAGACTTAAGTGCCATCGGCCGCACTGTTTCCCAAATTCTTCCAAACCTCCCTGCCTTTGGAGTTAACGTTGGACTGTCATCTAGCCTTACTGTTTTTTCTTTAACTTTGTGCCAAAGGTGTGAGCGTTTTATTTTTTAGCATTTCCTCCTGTTTTTTCCTTTTTTGCACAGCACTGTAAGAGCAGCATATTCTCTACAGAGGGAGAGAACCATTGCCCTTGACCGTGGTCCTTACTGTTCAATGATGGACCTCTAGGCTACCTTCATTACTGTCTCACCGTTTACATGTCTTATATTTCACTTTCATTACCATCACAGGTCTTCTGTAGTTTTTAAAACTTGCAAATTTGCACTGTCTTTGAGTGAGGCTTGATTAAGTTAAAGCTCTTGATGAAATACTCCACAACTAAGGAAGAACATATCAGTCCGCATAACAAGGCGGTGCCCGGCTGCTAACATCATCGGTGGGAAGTGTGACAGGAGAGTGTACAAGAAGCTGTACTTGGAAAGATCCTTATTTCGTGTAGGAAAACTACACTAACAGTAAGTCAATAACAAGAGTGTGGGGCTACTACTTACTGGGCATTTGATACATGTCAAGCAATGTGCTAAGTGCCTACATCAATGATCTTGATTGATCCTTGCAATAATTGTATCACATAGGTATCAATATTCTCTTTTTGCAAATTAAGAAAGAGAATTTTAGAGAATCAAAGTAACTTACAAAAGGTCACGATGATAATGGGTATTAGAGCCAGGGATTAGAAAGCCACGTCTGTTTACCCCAATGTCCATGTTCTTAATTCCTACACATTACTTCTTTAGAAACTTCTAATTAGGTCAGGCGTTTTGGCTCATGCCTGTCCTCGCACTCTGGGAGGCAGAGGCGGGAGGATTTCTTGAGTTCACGGGTTCAACACCAGCCTGAGCAAGAGTGAGACCCTGTCTCTACTAAAAATAGAAAAATTAGCCAGGCATAGTGGCACGTGCCTTTAGTCCCAGCTACTCTGGAGGCTGAGGTAAGAGGATCTCTTAAGCCCAAGAGTTGGAGGTTGCTGTGAGCTATGATGATGCCATGGCACTTTACCCAGTGCAACAGAGTATGACTCTATCTCCAAAAGAAAGAAAGAAAGGAAAAAGTTCTGATTAAAGATTGAATAAAAATGTTCCTATTGGTGGTTTATTGGTATAGAGCACATTATTTAATTCACCAAATTTGCAAATATCATTGCTAATATTTTATATATCCATAATATCTAAATAGGTCAATATTCATTGTGTATACATAGGTACGGGGTGGCCATAAAGTTCATGTGCAATTTGCATGGCCACCTTATATATGCTCATTAAGTATATGCATACACATATGTGGAGGAGAGAAAGAGATTGAACATATGTGTTTTTTATTTCTGATAGATTATCATCTTCACCCAAACCCGAACCAATAATCATAATATTAACTAGATTATGTGACTTTTAAGAATTTTGAATATTTTACAACTTGCCTATGGCTATACAAGTAAACACATTGATATGGTACATTCTTTTAAATATGAAATGAGAGGAAATACTCTTAATTAGATTATTGCATTTTCCCCATGGATGTGTCATAGTACATTCTACAGTAAGAAAGTAATTTCTCAGATGAAGACTAGAATGGGAATATTTTACATGAAGATACTATTTGTTGAAATGCCCTTAGAAATGAAAATGACAGGTGATATATTTCTTAGTGCATTTATTCATGTGCTTATTTTTGCAAGAGATAGACATAACTGTCAGCCCCTGATACAGCTCAGTGGATAGTGACTTCTGCTAACACTTAATGGATTCCATATGTTCAATAAAAATCATTATGAGAAAGTTCAGTGAACCTTTATACAAACTACCCATGCAATGCTAAAAGGCACCTCGGCAGTGAATGCACTACTTGCATATTTCCTTCTGAAATGAACAAATATAAAAGCATTTTCTTTGATTCAATGCATGATAGTTTCTCTTCTATAAGTAAGCTTAATAGGAAAAAAGCAAATAAAGATACCTACTAGATGCCAAGTAGTGAGCTAAGTGCACTGAAATTGCTACTCAGTAAAAGCAGCCTAGGAAAGAGTATTATTGGATTCACTTTAGAGACAAAGAAACTGAGGCTTAGAGAAGTAAACTTTTCCTAGCTCATAGTAATACTGATAGAATACGCTGGTAGTCTCGCCTAGGCAGTGTGCCCAAAGCCCGAGTGTTTTGATCATTAGATCATATTTCCATATTTACCTATCTCTAATTTCAATTTAGAAAGAGAATTTTTTCTCTAAAGAGTTTCTCTATATTATTTTGTTGCAATAAAATGTTAACGACTTTAAAATAAAACATGTTAAACAAGTTGGTGGGTAATAATATGATGTCCTCACAGGTAAAGAATATTTTGGATGAGGTTTTCTTATGGCATGGCCATATTCAAGTTCTTGCTAAGCAACATGTTATTTAATTGTGTGGCATTGGGAGAGAATAATTGCCAACTTTAAGAAACATAACAAGAATCTAAAAATGATCGAGAGGGCTATTTTGCTTAATTTTGAGCTTTTCACACTACAAAATTATATAAAGGAACCTGGGGATACTTCAAACATTATGTAAGGGTTCAGGTCACCACTCAGGTGGCCATTATATACCACACATATAATCAGAAAATGGCCCTAAGAAGTTTAACTTGAGCCCCATCTAGTCAATAGGAGAAGTTAGAGTACCAGGATGCTGGATGTTTTGCTTGAAGTCATAGTACCTGCTAAAGTTAGCAGCCTACTAAAAAAGAAAAAGCTAGAATTATTTTTTATTATTATCACTTTTATTGCAATGCTAACATGCTGCACACTGTTTTAAAGTAGAAATTATATTCTTTAATCGTCTTGAGTTCCCATTTAATAAAAATGTATGAATGATATGAAAAGGAAGGCATGCTTTGACTGTAGGCATGTTGACATATAATTGGAAACAGGCCCACTTTCCCTATCCATCTTTGAAACTCTTTTTACTCTGATGTTTTATTCCTACTACATCTACTCTGTTTTACTTTGCTGTTAATAAAGAGAAATGGTCTTTGTTACATAAATTCATACTCTAATCCTATAATATTTTTATATAAATATTCCACTTAAATTGAAAACACAAAATCAAAATAATACTAGACATAAGAAAAAATACAATTTTTCTTCTCCTATTTACCAGGGTGATATATTTGAACATTAAATACTTTCCTAAAAAAATTTCTAAACTATAACTTCTGCTTAATCCCACAGAGGTGATAAAATTATTGGTAATTGACTAAATACTTGGTGAATTGACTGACAACTAATTTCATGCATTCATAGCTCCTTACAAATCTTTGTATCTCACCTCATCTGAAGATCATATAGCCTGTGGGTCATTTGTTCCCTCTCAAGACAAAGTAATTTGCCTATATGGAAATTAAAAGAATCGCATTTTTGCCTGATAAATGATAGCAAACCTAGGAGACTAGTTATGTACCTTTATGGCTTGAAAACTAGCACCAGATATGATATACTTTTCTGCTTAAGACTAATGGAATGGAATGAGCAGGAAGTAATCATTTCTCTCTCACTTTTGATATTTGACATCCCTGGAAGAATGTGGATTCCATTCATAGTCCCACATTCATTACTTTTCTCCTCACACAGAAAGTTAAAAATTGAAAAGTCTCTTTGTGGAGGGTTTTGTTTGATTTGGTTTTGTTTTGCTTTGTTTTTTGCACCAAACATTCAGTAGTATTTTATTAAGTTTATTCAGCTCCGCGAAGAAACAGCAGATTATAATTGCATTCCGCATTGTTCGGCTTTAAGTTGTGAAATCTACATTTCCATAAAGCAAATGAAAGGGAAACCTGAACAAAACAACCAAGGGGAAACATTGGATCAATTCTTCAAAAAGTTTCATATTATAATTATATTTTACTTATATTAGGTCAAAAAGCCAAAGGAAATCCCAAGTCTTGGAGTCTGAAACAAGAGGTAAAAGAGAAGATAGCACCATTGAGAGAAACAAAGTAGATACAGCAGCCAAAGGTTTTGTTTTAAAAATGCTTAGATCAGGAAGAAAAATTGTGTTTATTACACTTGGTGTATTTCCCTGTGAAAGAACCACCTTTTCCTTTCCCCAGTCTGTAACTCATCCTCTTTGCCACATTACCTGGGAGAAATCGATTTGAACAAATGTTTTGGTTTTATATCAAATTTACAAATTATTTTGACATAATTCCCTACCATCTATCTACTATAATTTTCACAACATCTCCACTCTGTTTTTTATATACCAAATAAAAAAAGAGCCACAATATATAGTGGATAGGGCTTATTTAGTTAATAGCTGGCACATTGAAATTCTTTTTTTTTGAGAACAGTAAAGATTTTTATTAATATTAGAGTTGGGGTAATTATAAGATAGCACCTTATGGGCTACAATCCTAGGTAGGATGCCAGATAGCAGGATAAATTTCAATAAATCAAATATTTAATGTAAAAAGCCATAAAAGTACTACAAGGAAATATGAGAGAATTCATTTATAACCTTGGAATGGGGAAAGCCTTTCTTAAAGATAGAGTTCATATATTTATAAGTCCACACAAAAATCAAGTATGAATCTTCCAGTAATCACAATCTTTATTAATGCTTTCTTAAAATTGAGATATTTTAGGCTTCATATGGCAAAAATATGAGAGTAATAATTACCTTTATGCTTTAGGACATTCTTCTTCTGAAATATTCTTTTAAAAAACATTGTCGGCAATTCATCCACTACTAATATCCACCTATGATTTGTGTTAATCTATCCTGGAAGTAGGACAGATGATAGATCATAGATGATAGTCAGAGGGGGGAGAAAGGGAGGGAGAGGGAAAGAATTTTTACCTTGAGTGAAAAAAATTCTCTCTCGCATACTAGTAACCGTTACCTTTCAAAATCAATGTATATCTTAGTATGCAGATAAGACTAGTTAGGTTTAAAGATGTGTACTTGAACTTCAAATATACCGGTGTGTCAATGTTAAAACATTCTGAAAATCTTTACAATGAAATAGACATAGTCTAGCAAACATTATCTGGAATAAAAAATTAATAAAATGAATTTGGAATGACTTCAGTTTTGTGGTATTTTATGAGCCTCTGTTTCTTGTCCCTTGCCTGTGGTTAGTGAATAGAGATTGTTCACCTATTGACACTTTTATCCACTATCTCTGGAGGACAAATGTGAAGTAATTATTAAGATCCTACTGTAGGCAGTTGTTGCATATCTTTAAAACAGAAATTTACAGATTATGCACTTCCATGGAACATGACAATAACAAATTGGAAGACTGAGGGCTAATTTTGCACATAATTTTACAAATCTGTTGTTAAGACTGAGTATGCAATTTATACATTTACATTCTGGCAGTTCATCAGTGTATAAAAGCTAGTGAAATGGAAGAATGTATTGAAAATTAATTACTGGCATCATTATGCCTTTGCTGATTATATTATAAAAAACACATTGAACGGAGTGGTCCCAACTCCTGACAATTTATAACACCTTCTGGTTCTGCTACAAATATTTGTCATCTATCTTATGAACAGGTCTATGCATGTAAATAAAAATAAAATGATAATAAAATAAGTAGACATAACAATTTATAACACTTTCAAGTTCTGCTACTAATATTTATCATTTATCTTGTGAACAGGTCTATGCATGTAAATAATAAAATGAGAATGAAATAAGTAGACGTAACTATCATTTATTAAGTGTATGACATAATGTCAGGCATCCTACCTATATCAGCTCATTTAATCATCACAACAAACCTATTAGGTAGATGTCATTATGTCCATTTTACAAATGAAGAAGATGAGGCTTAGACAAATTTAACACCTTGCTCAAGACCACCCAGGAGCAAGGATTTGAACTTTGTTCTCAGGTATCTTTTTTGCTATTTTTCTCATGGCAGATACTATGTATTATCATAATTTTTTTTCTTATTTATTACATTATAGCAACTGGTCTCCTTTAGGCTCCTAGAAGAGAAAGGTCTCATCTCAGGTTCTTGGCCCTTACTTGTTCTTCATCCTGACTCAATCATTTCTTCCAGATAGGAGCGCATTTCATTCCTTTACTTGATGTGGGTCACTGCTCAGGTGTCACACTTTCAGTATCCTTCCCTAATCACTCTTTTAAAAATACCATTTTCTTTCTTCCTTTATTACAATTATTTGTTCATAGTACTTTTTATCTGATATTTTGCCATATATTTATTTATGTATTATTTACCCTGCTAAGTAAATTTTCCATGAAAGGGACACTGTTTTCTTCGTGTCTGTATATCTGATACCTACAACAAAACCTGGCACAGGACTGATAGACAAGTATGGGTTGTGTAAGAGTAAAAATGAAGGACCAATGAGATTTTCCCTAAAGATGTCAAATCTTTAGATAGGTAAAAATAGACTATGAATGTAGCCAAACCATGTGCACTGAGGTTTATGAGGCCTTCAGTAATATTGTAAAACAAATGGTGTGTGTGTGTGTGTGTAGGGTGGACATTTTAGAGGAATTACCTGAGCTGGATTTAAAAGCTCTGGGAGAACAGACTGATGGAGCAAAGAAATAGTAGTCTGTGGGATACTTGGGGACAAGAACAAACAAAGAAATGAAAGACACTGCCACTTCTTAGAATATAGAGTTGGGAAAATGTATTCGCTGTATAACAAGAGATGCTCAATCTGGGGACAGAGAACAGACAGATGACTGTCCATGAAGGGACCTCAACGCAAGGTGTAATGGGGATTTCAGAGAACAGCTGGCACCCACTTGGAGTCCTCACAGAGAGAAATATTACCATCTGACTGACTCATGCATTTGTAACATGTATTTTCAAAATTCCTAGTGGTATTGGAAACAAGTATGAAAAGCTTTCAGAATGGAAATTTTCTTTCTATTGTTGGCAAAGGATGACATAAATTGATATTTATGTATGACCATAACGACCATAACACGAAGGAAATTGGCAGAAAGAGGTGAGGGAAATAGGGATAAATGACAGTACATAATTACCAAGTGGAAAAGGTTTGACGAGCTTGATGGGAAAAGATCCTCTAGACGCCAGGTTCAAATAAAACACCTAAAGTGAATTTGTCCATTCCTTATCCCCTCAGATTATCCATTTTCTGTAAGTGATCCTCCTCCACAACCTACACTTTCAACAACAGTGAGAATACATAGAAAATACAGAGGTAGAAGTGATGGGTCAAAGTGATTCACAGTACACATCAGATACTATTAAGTTTTTTCATAGCTCTTTGCCTATGTTGGCCCAAGGATTCAAAACTGTTGCTTGGATGAACTGAAACATGGAAGGCTTTAGTGATCAACAATCAAGCAAGTGACGTTCCACCCTTGGTAGGCACTTGGGTTTGTAGGAAGAAAAATTTTTTTCAGTAGTATTTGTATTCTTACTGAAGTGTTCCTTACATTGTAGCCTATCCTAACGAAATCCCATTTATTTTGTAAATTATCTCCTGGTTAGGTGTATTTAATCAACCTGGTTCTGACAGTTTCTTAATAAAAAGAAAGATTTTCTATTTTTAATTAAAATCACTACAGCATAAGCAAACAGAAACACAAAGAAAGTATACATTTTAATAAAACCAATGTGCATGTCCAGAAATACTTTTAGAATCTTGATTGTTTTACCTTTAGTATAATACTAAATGTGACCAGTTATTTTCAAACTGGAGCATAGTATGTGTATTTTTTCTGCCCATGTCATATATTCTATGAGTCCCCAACAGATTTTTAAGGTGTTTCTATAGTCTATAGAAAATTATACTCTTAGAAAGTGTTCTCTTTATGCCGAGTGAGAAAAATATGATGGGAAAATAAAGAAAAGTTTACAAATTATAGTGGATAAGTTCTGCAATTACTATATAATTGAAAATAAAATGTAACTCCATGTGTAACATTTATCTAAATCAAAGTCACCTCGGCTTGATTTAAAATCACTCTTACAAATGAGAATGTTGAACTAGCTACTACATTATTTTTTGTTTTAAAATGTTTAATTGAAATGTGGAAATGCTTATAGAGTGGAATGTCAGCTGTTTTGACTTTAATTGATTCTTCCCTACTTTATAAATCTGAAATGCAGAATTTTGTGGTAGTTAATAACATAGATTCTACGGTCAGATTGCCTACCTTTGAACCACTAGCTGCTATATTATAATATATAAATAAACTTACTAAGTGTGAAGATGTACTATTCATATGCAAATGTATTATAGTAAATATATGAATTTTTCACCATAAATGCAAACCTTATATTCTATAAGGAATGATTTCTTAAGGAGAGAGCATTAGACTCAATCAAACCACAAAATTTTTACAGATAATTAAACTCTCTGTAAAATGCTTTACTACATGGGCTCTTTAATCCTACTCGTTAAAACTTTTGAGTTGATTAGAAGTGTAAGTTAAATTCAGTTTTCTAACTTAATTTAAATAAAAATGCATTGAATTGTTTATAGCCTGGTAAAATAGTGTAAAAGAATATGGGTATAGTCTTTTCTGACATGGTTTTTACGTGAATAATGTGAATCATGTATAAATAGCCTTGCAATACATTTCCTCGGCTGCCTTTTTTTCACCCAATTACTGACATTTCTTTTCAAATAAAAAATATTTTTTAGGGTAAAATGTAGGTTAGTCACATGCACACACAATGAAGTATCTTAAAATAGTAGCTTAAATTCCCTTCTATGTTTACTCATCTCTATAATCATGAGGAGACATAACCTTGATAATATGAAAGGTGGTGGAGAAATAAATAACCCCATAATTTATGAATGTGGATTCCCCATAATGAAAATACTGCCTGGTAACTTATACATTTTATCTCAACTATTTTCTTTATGGAAGGGGGAAAAAAAATCACAAAATTGGCTGCTTGCTGTAGTACTTAAGTACAGTTTAGTGATAGGTTATAATATTATTTTAAAGGAATTATAAAACAAATAATGTAGAAGATAAAAAAATGGCTAATTTTTAATAAAGCCAAAGATAGGGAATGCTGAATTGAGAGATTAATTTTTTTCTTGGCAAATAGTAGACATAAAATATTTAGTTGGAATGAATGAATATATAGAAAATCAGTCAGTACCTTCAAAACTGTTTAATGTTGATGGTAAGAATCTAATAATATTGCAGGCTTAGTTTGGAAGTAAAATGAGATAATTAAAGTAGATTTAAAATATTTTCACATGCTATTAAGGGTCTTAGGTCATGGCAGCCCTGGAGAAGTTATGAAAGACAAGTATGAGACTTGTAATGATATCTGACATTCAGGGGCACCAGACTGTGGTCTTCTTCCCAAGGAAACCAGATTCTCTCTAACACAAGTAAATTCTAGGTGGGAGGTGCAAGTCTCCCTTATTCTTTAAATTCTTGGTCTTTGTATTTAAAAGAAAAAATTCAATAATGCCACCAGGCCAATGTAATACCAATCAAGAAATGACTAAAGTAGACTTTTTAAAATAGTTTGGGAAGAGTAGAAAAATAAAAGTTCCTATGAATTTTAATGTCAGGCAACAATATTTTCTTTTTTTACAAGTGCACCATAACAGTATGAAAAATAAAGTGAGCACCAAGAAAATAAGCTTTCTTACTTGGACAGTCATCTAGGTATAGAACCTGAACAAATAAATTCTCCCAGCAACTAATCTTAAGCTACATTTTCCATATGGAAGTTAAGTCACATAGGGATGCAATCTTCCTCCTCTAGTTCTTATGTGAATAAACCAAGGTCCATAATTTTTCTATTTAATCCCTATCTTCAGAGTTGTGAAATTTAGGATTCTGACCTCAATTTAATCTTAGTAAATGGAGGGAACATTTCCAAAAACTATAGCTTCTTTCCTGTATCACCAGCAACCAACTTAAATCACCTTATCACCCCTAAAATGAAACTGATTTGAGTCTTTGGTCCAGATCCCAAGTGACCATTTTTTGCCATATTTTCTTTTTCTCTCCAGGCTACTCTACTAATTTTCTCATTTAGATATTCAAAATCAAAGAACGAGACCACAAAAAGAATGCCCATTTTGGTAGTATATGAAATCATAGCATGAATATAGCTTGACTAATCAGACAAAAATCTATAGCATTATTCTGCTGTCTAAAGATATCTTCATTGGTTTAATCACACAATCAAGGAGATTGCTTAAAATTAAATGGGAAGGTGGTCTCGACAACAATCAAGTTTTATAACACAGCATATTGAAATAAATCTAAGGTTAACATTAATTGAAAACGGATGACAGCAGTAGATCCAAATATCTACTCGAATACCGTTCGAGTACCTCGAACGGCGGGAGATAAACTGTAATTGACATGGGACACTGAATAGATGGTGACTGACACCATCGAAAGTTACAAAGAGGCTGAGATGGTATTTTGCAACTTCTAGTGCGGGTGGGAGCACCAGAAATACATACATTAATTGTTTATAAAAGTCCGGGGCAATGCTATATTAGTCACCTTGTAATTAACTGGAAAAGATATTAAATCGATATGAAATGTTGTATGGTAACAGCAGGAGATCATTGTGAACTAGAATAATATAGCATGTCTTTTGGACTATGGTAGATTATGCTGGGGTTTGAATACCAAGAGATGAGACTAGTAGAAGGAAAATAGGCCATTCAGGCAACAGTTGCAATGAAAGGAAAATTGAAGGTCAGAAAGAGTGCAGCGTATACAAAATAAGAAAGCCCAGAGCTAAGGATTCACTC
Source organism: Arctocebus calabarensis (assembly GCA_963573935.1). Lineage (NCBI taxonomy): Eukaryota > Metazoa > Chordata > Mammalia > Primates > Lorisidae > Arctocebus > Arctocebus calabarensis. The sequence continues at coordinate 7,745 of CAUYON010089350.1, read as the reverse complement.
AGCGGATGGGTGGGTGGTGAGACTAGGTGCTCAGGAGGGGTGGAAGGAGGGTAATTAGTGGGACCACACCTACAGTGTATCTTAGAAGGGTACAGGTGAAACTTACTACATGCAGAATATAAATGTCTGAACACAATAACTAGGAAAATGCCATGAAGGCTATGGTAATCAGTTTGATGAAAATATTTCAGATTGTATATGAAACCAGCACATTGTACCCCATGATTGCATTAATGCACACAGTCCTGATTTTAAAAAAAAAAAGACCAGCTGCTCAAGTTGGTAAAGGACGGTTATGAGATCTTAAATGTCAAGCTGATATTTTAGTTTTTCAAAGTATTTTGATAAAAAGGATTTTTAGATACGCATAGAAATTCCAAACAAAACCTAAGCAATTATACTCAGAAGTAGAATAACGAAGATTTCTTGATTGTGTTACATTACTAATTCTTACACCATCCATAAGGGTGAAGTCAGAGGAGGAGGAAATAACGAACCCGTTATTTGTCTTCAATTTAGGCTATTTTTCTCTGTTTGAAAGAGTTGACCTATCTGCTCAAAAGCCATATCCATCAGACCCGCTGATTACTTCCATGGTAATATAATTTGAGGGTCAATTACATTATGGGCTAGTTTCTTCTCATTGGGTTCGGTGATGAAGCTAGAAAATTTAAGCGATGATGCAGGACCATAAATGCTGTGTAGAATTATAAAGTGACGTCGAGAAATTAAAATGTTTAAGGGAAAATTATAATCTATACAATTTGGGGTGGGTTATTCTCCACTCTTTATTGATCACTTTCTAGTAAGAGACCTAGAAAAGCTGCTGAATAAACCTCTACCTGTCGATTTTCTTAGAAAACCAGTACCTTCTCTAACTATTGGAAGTTTAGTGGCCAGTTGAGGAGAAACTTCGTCTATAGGACTCTTCCCCAAATCTTACCATAGCCATGACATCAGCCTCGTCTGAATGAAGTGCAAGGGAGTAAAGGGTGCAGGTTTGCTACTTCATTGTTCTTTTCATCTTTGAACTATACTATAAAGCCCACTAACTCTTCCAAAACACACGATTATCAGTGACAAAGTTAATTGGAATTTGCTTCTTCTAACAATTCCACCTTAGCAATTCTGCCCGTTCCAAGTGACAGACAATTTTAACCAACTCTTGGAATATTTACAAAAAGAGACAACGAATAGGATAAAGCAGCTCATTTGTAAGTGACTGAAACCTAGTCTTTTCATTCAGAAGTTGTATTCTTTTAAAGTTTTAGGTTTAGAACTGAAATAATTTTTAAATAGAGAACTCTTAGAATTGGACAGTGGTTGAGAGGAAGGTGGTGTGGCCACAGACTCCAACTATAGCATATGTTAGCAAGCCAGCCTGGATAAATTACTTAACCTCTCCATGCTCTAGCTTCTTCACCTGTAAAATGGAAATACAAATAAAACCTAGCTTAGCACTGGGCCTGGCACATTGTAAGCCCTTAATACAAATTCACTCTTATTTTTATGAAGAAAGACCACACATTCTTTTTGAACCACTTCTCTGCATTTTCCCTAAAAGGTCTAGAGATAATGGAGAACCATAAGCTCAGGTAGTGAATAGTAATTCCTTCACAAATGAAAAAATATAACATGTGGTTTATCTATACATGTTAGACATTTACCTAGTTGAAAGATCAAATACTGAATTGACTACATTGAGTCGTGAAGTTATTTGTAACTTAAAGGCTTATAATTCTTCAGGTCTGTTTAGTTGCTTTCAGACACCTCAAAGTAAGTATCACATTACCAACATAATTAAAAGGAGAGATAGATAAATACTAGCAATCGTTTATTTCTTAAACTGAAAGTATTTTGATCAATGCTATCCAGACTCTTACTTTCAAATTTCAGTGGCTCCTATTAACCAATTTCAGCTGCACACTGAGCTCCTATTCCTCAGCTCAGCTGGTAAGAAAATAAAGTGCCTTAGTCCAGTGACAAGAAACTACTGACCAGGCCAATTCATAGTTCTGAAAACAGTGTGAAACAGTCATTATCATACTTCTATAAATTAAAATGTTATTTTTCTTTCTATAGTCGTTCCCTGGCTACAAGCATATCAGCCATTCCTGGTGGGGTCTGATTCATTATTTCAGCAGAGGTAAATAATATTTGGTATAGGCATTTTAAATTATAAGATGATTCAACACGGGAATCGAGTCTGTACTTGCTTTACAACCTTGGAATTTAGGGACTGTGAAGGTACCATTGTTTCCTGGGGTCATTTCCATCATTTTCTAGTGGGTCTTTTGTCTTTGTTGGGATTGTTGTATTTGCCACCTTGGTTGAATGAATTATGCCACCTGAAACAATTCTACAGTCACAGCAACACTGTGAAAGAGTATTTTGTCACAGAAATGATAAGCTAGAAAGGAAACACATAGGAAAAACTTGCTCAGCCATCTAACAGCTAAGAAATTAATGTATGGCGGCTAGAAAAGTAGCTAAAGTTTTTCAGAAGCATATGAACGCTTTATTCTCATGCATTTATACATTTAAAGTTTCAATTTTGTAACCTCATAGAAAAATATATATATATATTCTGGGTCATTCAGCTCAACTGAAGCTGAAAGCTAATTTAAGTGCCCCTGCTTTGTGGATGTCTGTAAGTACCGGCTTCGTATTAAACAGTTATTTAAAATGTAAAGAATTGATGAGAACACCCAGTGACAACATGAAGAAATGTTAAACACGAGTTAGAATGAAGAAAAGAAAGAAGTAGGTGCAAAGTCATTGCATGATAGCTAAGACTACAGGTATTAGCCTAGGAATATGTCCTTGAATTGTTAGGAGACAAAAGCTAGAAGCAGAGTAAATGTATAGTATAATCACATTTCCATCTGTAAAGGGAAATTACATATTTACATATGTTTAATGTTTATTTGAGTACATATAAATGTGTTGGTGTGCATGGGTGATTCACTCGAACGTTTAACAAAATAAAACGAAGGAAGAAATTTGTGAGCTCTTTATACAACACTATAAAATTTAATGTTTTAATGAGCATGCATTACTTTTGTAAACTGGAAAAAAGTTTCTTAAAAAGTATAAGTTTAATGAATTGTAGAGTAAATGGATTATTTTTGTAAGTAACTTGTTGTATGGAGAATTCATAGTAGTGTTTTTGGATGAATGTTTGAAATACGTTAGCACATTCTCAAGTTTAACCTGAACACGAATGGATTTATCTTATACAGAGAGGCTCTAACTGGAAAATAGAAACAAAAGTAGTCCAAAAAAAGTAAAAGAGAAACTGAATATAGAGTGGAAACCGATATTCACTTCTGGATTAGAAACTGATTATTTAAAGCAAAAAAATCAGTAAAATCAGATCTGTTATTTTAGTAGATTCTGACAAAGCTTGAGATCTTGTTTTAATAGTCCCTACTAAGTAATTATAAAACATTCGCTCCTCAAAGAAGTCAATTTGCGTTTTGATCTTTAAACTAGGTCAATGTCCAACATGTATAGATAAACCACGTGTTTTATTTTTTCACTTGTGAAGGAATTCCTATTCCAATAACATTTTATGCATGTCTGAAACAAAGTGCGGGCGCACACACATATAACAATTATATAAGCATATCTTTCAACAAAAGTTAAATATACCTTCATTATAATTTTTTGTTTAGGTTAAAAAAAGACAACGTACTTTTTGGAGTGACCGATGCCTATGGGTTTTGTCCCCCTCAATGCTGATTAGTCTAAAACAAGCGTCCTCAAACTTTTTAAACAGGGGGCCAATTCACTGTCCCTCAGACCATTGGAAGGCTGGAATATAGTTTAAAAAAAAAGCTATGAACAAATTCCTATGCACACTGCACATATCTTATTTTAAAGTAAAAAACAAAATGGGAACTAATACAATTCAAACCAACTCATGTGGCCTGCGGGCCGTAGTTTGAGGACCCCTGGTCTAAAAACTGAACCTCAGAATTTCTCCTCAAAGCTAGAATTGAAACCTTTCTAATGTTCTTGTTGCAAAGGCTGGCTTGCTTTATTTGTTTATGTATGTATTTCTTTATGACAAAGTCTCACTATGTGGCCCTTGGTAGAGTGCTGTGGGATCACAGCTCACAGCAACCTCAAACTCTTGGGCTTAAGCAATTCTCTTGCCTCAGCCTCCCAGCCTCCCAAGTAGCAGGGACTACAGGCACCTGCCACAATGCCCAGCTATTTTTTTTTGTTGCAGCTGTCATTGTTTAGCTGGCCCAGGCTGGGTTCCACCTGCCAGCCTCAGTGTAAGTAGCTGGTGGCAGAACCACTGTGCTACGGGTGCTGAGCCAGTTGCTGAGGCTTTAAACTCAGTCACAAAGGCAAACTAACAATGTGATCTGTGTTTTAGGTTGTCAAATTTAAACCTGACGATAAGACTAGACTAGGTTTTGATGATTTCTGTTTCATTTATTGCCACACCCCAAGAAGTTTAGGCCCACAAAATAGAAACCTGGCATTTCATTCAAAAAAGGGTATAAGTATAAATTATTATCACTCTCAAATGACTCAAAGATATTCATGAATAGCTGATTACCATGAGATAAGTTTGGGTAAATGTTGAGTTCTTACTGAGAATCCACTTAACAAATATATCAAGATTGGGGATCTGAAAGCCGAATCCTGGAAGTTAAAATGTTTGTCATGAAGATTCATTAAAGATCAAATTCACAAAATATCACAAATAACATTATGTAAATGTTTCTGATATAATGGACGTTTCCAAAGGAAGTATATAGAAATTAAATTCCTGAGTTTGCATTTTTAAAGTTGTGAGATGTTTAGCCTAAATAGAGACATAAATAGAAATCACTTAGGAAATATCACAAATAATTTAGCACAAGTGAACAGTCTTCCAGAGCTCAAAGCAGACATTAAAAGTTTTGATTCACCCAATTTATTATTAACAAATGAATCATCATCTAACACTTCAATGTTATGTAAGATAAACATTTATCTTTATGTTAGAATGACATCAATTCACTCTTTGATATAAAGCATCGATTACGTTTAAAGTTAAAACCCCTAAGGTTAGAAAAGGCCAATTTATTTTGTATATACTAAATATAAAATGAAGGTAACATTCTAGAGATAATATGGACATATTTGTTACGTAAAAAATATTATTGGAAAGACAGTATCTATGTGTGTTTACCTGTGGGAAGAGTCATTCATTCCCCTATCCACCTGACTGCTTGTCATTTCCTTGTGACATCTGAGTGTAAAACACACACTTGCCAGAATTTTAGCATGCTGTGTATGGGTGAATTTTCTATGTTTAGAATACTTTTAAAATCACCTAATAATTCCAAATTGTTGGACCCCAAATTCTGGCAACACAAACATCTGCCTTAATTTAAACCATCATGTCATGCCCCTCTTCCATTTTTTCCCATTATCTTAAAACATTTGTTTACATGGTAATCCCTCAAATACATTTCTTCATTATATCTGAAATTCCTATATGCTTACATGTACACTGTTTTTTTGTGTGTGTGTGTGTACACCCACGTGTGTGAGTAGAAGGTGAGATAAAGAGGAAAAAAGAATATTCATTAGCTAACTACAAGTTTTCTACCCCAATTCTCCCACAGCTCACAGTCAACCCATTCTTAAAATGCTGCTTAAGCAATCCTTCTCGCCTTTAGCCTAAAAGGGGGGGAAGCTTATGCTTTATATTTGCTTCTTGTAGATAATTAAACTTCTATTATTCACACTAGTATGCCACTGATGCTTCAGCTGATCCTTTAAACATCTGGCCTACTGTTTAAAATGCACGCAGTGCACAGATGTCAACCCGTGCTGATAATCAGAGGACCTTCAGTTAAGTACCTACAAAGCAACCAATGATAAATGAGAGAAAAGACTACGCAATTTTGCCAAAGAATTCTTTCGTAGTCTGATTCTCAAAAGCAATTAGGATCACTTCCTTTGGCCTTGGAATTAATGAATTTCTATTAAAATTTAAATTTCAAATGATTCCAAGGATATCAAACTTGAGAAGTTGAGCTGACTGTCTACATAATAAATCACTCCACAGGAACATGTCAAAAAGACTAATACAAGTTCTTTGCCACCCAAAGTTTTGTTTCTCCTTGTCGGTGCTATGTGAACGTATATAATTGCTTTCTTTTTCTTGAAGCAGCTATGACTAAATACTGACTGTTATTAAACCATCTCCTTCTCTCTGTTTAAAACTTTTCAAATGATCATTCTAAGGCTGTAATTGAATCTTGCTCTTGTCTGCAAAAAAGGTTTGTTCTAATAATTGAATACGATGTGAAAGATTTTTTAAATTGCTATAGTTACATTCTTCACACTATGATAATTTGAATAAATGAGGCAATAAAGTCAAGTTTAATATTCTAATATCAACATAGCCTAGTGTTTGAAAATAACATTTAACTTAATGACACACTGTCTTTACCGAAAAGAAAACAAAACACACTCTGAGTATATATGTGTGTGTAAACCAAATGTTCCGTTATGGAATATATGGAAGCGTGACTGTGAAACATACTAATGTTTTCTTTTTTTGACATACAAAGCAACATGGATGTTTTCAAATGGTGATATAATTGTGCAATAGGGTAAGCAGAAAAATAATACTCATATAAAAATGGTCTAGTGTGAAAGTTAAACATTTTAATTATGACTTAAAACAGTGAAACCAAGTGGATAGCAAGTTCTGGGCTACAGTTGGTTCACTGTTTTACTCATTCTGATAAAAATTTGTAGATGTTTTTAGTAACAAATTTTATACTTTATCCTTCTTTCCTCTTTCCTTCTTTCCTTCTTCTTTGAAAGAGTGAATTTTCTTTAAGAAAACGAAACTGTGTAAAGAAGAATTTTCATCCATGTGACCTGCCCATATCAAGCACCACAAATGAATGAATCTTACCTCCTACCATAATTATTTTCCTGCCACGTTCCTCTTCATATGTGTATTTTCAATCAGCTTAATGGCAATAGCTTTAATGGTTTGTTTACATTGTTCACTATTTGCTAGTATTTGTCTTTTGTATTGGATTTGGAGCCTTGTGTCTTGTGTAGGATTGTGAGCCTAGGGTAAAACCACTGTATCAACTTTTTCCCACTCAGCCATCTTTTCCAACTTAGCACTTGGACAGAACTGAAATCATAGAGGCTCAAGTTTACAAACAAACAAATAGAGAACTCTAAATAAAAATAGATGATACATCTTAGGGTTGTAAGATGTCTTCAGAAACTGGAAAAAAGTTCAGATGTCCGAACAGACGATCGAACTTTTCTAATAGCTACTTAATTTGTCCCACACAGTGTTCAGATCTTTCAGGATATGGTCAGCTTAGAACCCATTGCTCCTCTCCCACTGCTCCATGATTGCTTGTTGTCTGCTCAGCCCTATGTGTACTCGACTTGCAATACCTGTGTTAGGCGCTGATGTGTTGATTATATTCTGTTATACTGACACCTCGCGCTTAGCCATATCTCAGCCATACTTTCATAACTGAGATCTAAAGGCCAGCATGAAAAAAAAGATAAGTTCTAAAGCCATGAGCAGGGTTTTCTTCTATTGCACGTATCACTGAGTTTCCTACATATTTGGGTATAGAAGAGATACCCAATAATGAACAAAATACATACTTATAAATAAATGAACTTATGATATAGTGACAGTAATCACTTTTGTGGGCACGAATTAATGCTACCATTTTTTTTTTTTT
>CAUYON010089348.1:0-31831 GCA_963573935.1 Arctocebus calabarensis | reverse complement strand
AGAGTGCTGTGGCGTCACACTGCTCACAGCAACCTCCAGCTCTTGGGCTTAAGCGATTCTCTTGCCTCAGCCTCCCTAGTAGCTGGGACTACAGGCGCCCGCCACAGCGCCCGGCTATTTTTTTTTGTTTGTTTTGCAGTTTGGCCGAGGCCGTGCTTGAACCCGCCACCTTCGGTATATGGGGCCGGTGCCCTACTCTCTGAGCCACAGGAGCCGCCCGAGATTCCAAATTTTTATTGAGCCAGGTGACAAAGAATGTATCTTCCCAATGGGATAAAAAAATGCTTAAAGGGGCTTGGCGCCTGTGGTTCAACAGGCTAAGGTGCCAGCCATGTACACCTGAGCTGGCAGGTTCGAATCCAGCCCAGGCCCGCCAAACAACAATGACGGCTTCAACCAAAAAATGGCCAGGCATTGTGGCTGGTGTCTGTAGTCCCAGCTACTTGGGAGGTGGAGGCAGGAGACTCGCTTGAGCCCTGGAATTGGAGGTTGCTGTGAGCTGTGATGCCATAGCACTCTATCCAGGGTGACAGCTTGAGGCTCTGTCTCAAAAAAAAAAAAAAAAGGCTTAAAGGATATGCTTTCTGGGGAGGCAAGAGAGAAGGAGGAGAAAGAGCAGGGTGGTCCCAAGCAAGGGGAAACCCCGGGCTGGAGGATTGGTAGAAGACTGGCCCATTGGAGGGGAGGTGAGGGATGCCATGCTATCTCCCCTCCGTGTGGGGGAATTGAGGGGAACATCCCTTTTTCCTGTGGAAAAACGAGGCACTTTGAGTGGAATGTGGGTCGTCAGGTCCCAAGGGCAATCTCTCCCTGTCTTATTTTTTTGTCTTTGTAGTCATGAGACAGTCGGCTTCTGTCCCTGTGTATAGCTCACCTGGTTGCCTTTTGAAGAATTGGAAGACTCTTAAGATTTCACAGTCTTCTCAGGTCAAAACTGCTTTTCTTTTGCAATATGGCACAGGCCTCAATATATCCTCCCCAATGGAGAGAAGTAGCCTGTAAATGGGAGCTTACATTTTAATATCGTCCTTCAATGGGATTTGTTTTGCAGGAAGGAGGGGAAGTGGTCAGAAGTGCCATATGTATAGGCCTTTCTATGCCTGAGAGATAACCTCCAAGATTGTGAGGGATATATAGAGAACTGTGAGCTAAATAAGGCCTCTGGCAAGGAAATGAAGAACAAGAGTAGTCAGGGTGATGCACCCCCGAAGTACAGATCTGAGCCCTCTGCTCCACTCTCTGCACCAACAGAAGGACCCATGGGAGAGACTACACTAACACCAAGCACTCCTCCAGCAGGAATTTATCCTTCCCCACTCCTGCTGCATGAGGTGGCCTGGGGAGGTAGAGGGAGAATTCAAACTGTGACAGTGTATTCCCCATTTAACATGTCAGATCTTCAAACTTATAAGGGTAAATGGGAAGCTTTTCCCAAGCTGGAAAGTTTATAGGGAATTATAGCCCCTGGTTATTGGCTGACCGGCAGCAAGTTGCTTATCAAAATTTAGCCCCAGGAGCTCAGGTAGTCCCTACTCAAGGACCAGGTTGGAATTATCAGACCAGGGAACTTTTCTTAGCTGGCTGAGCAGACATCGGACAAACATGAAAACCTAGCCACCTTTAGAGGTCGGCTGGTTGAGGCAATTCAAAAATATACCAACTTAGACCCCAAATCAGCAGAAGGAAGGACCGTGCTAAATACACACTTTGTTAACAAATCTGCCTCTGACATTTGTAGGAAGCTACAAGCACAAGGCACTGGGGCTGCAGAGTGACCTCAGGGTTTAACTAAATTAGCTACCTCAGTGTTTAACAACCATAATTTGAAGGAGGCAGACGATTGCCAAAAGGTGAAAATCTCAGCAGCTGCCTTTGTGGCCAATCTCTGTGGTCTGCTGAAAGACAGACGTCCCAGCCCACTTGTTTCTAGTGTGGCCATCCAGGATATGGAATCAGAGACTGTCTAAAGGAAGCAGCCTGAGGAATAGTGGCTAGTGAGCCACCATCCTCGGAGTGAATGGGCCAGGTTCTTCAACAGCTCCCACTATCACGTAGGACCAGAGGAACCTTCGGTTATGATGGACGTTGCTGAGAAGCTTGTCACAGTTATGCTGGACACAGGAGCAGCTTATTCCGTTTTATAATCCTTTGGAGATCGCCTTTCCTCCTGCTTTCACTTAGTTGTTGGCATTGATGGGCAACCCTCCTGCATGTACTTGACTTTTCTTTTACTTTGTATCTGGGAAGGACTCTTGATAACGCATCAGTTTCTGATTGTCCCTGAGTCCCCAGTGTTTTTCTTGGATAGAGATTTCTCAGCTAAATTAGGAACTGTTTTGACCTTTCCCCCAAGAGATTGGGTCCTGATAATAAAGACTGGAAATTCAAATAGACATTATTTGCCACCAGAATTAGCTGATTTAATTCCAGAGATGTGGGCAAATGGAAAACCCACCAGAGCAAAAGCTGTTAGCACTGGTAAAAGTAAAGGTTGGGTCTGATATAGGGTATCCCGAGAGAGCACAATAGGGGCCTGGCCCCCTTTCTAACAGCTGAGGATGTGAGCATGCTAATAGCATGTTCTTCTCCCTGTAATACCCCTTTCCTGGCTGTACAGAAGTAATATGGAAGGCGGAGATTAGTTCAAGATTTAAGAGCAGTAAATGAAATAGTTGTGCCTTTGTATCCAGTGATTCCCAATCCTTCTACTCTAATTTCTCAAGTTCCTGTTGATAGTCAATATTATTCAGTTTTAGATTTAAAAGATGTATATTTTTTCTATCCCTTTTCGCCAAGAGTCTCACGCATCTTTTGCTTTGATGTGAATAGGTCTGGATCCTGGGAATTCCTCCCAATTAAATATGGACTTTACTCCCACAAAGATTTGGAAATAGCCCTGGAATTTTTGGAAATGCTTTAAGCAAGCTACTCAGGAAACTAAGTTTGGTCCCTTCCACCTGGGTGTTCTTATCCAATATGTGGATGACTTATTAATTTGTAGTCCTTCATATAAGTCTTCTGATGAAAAGTACCAGACTTTCTTAAAAAAGAAGGATTTAAGATGTCCTTAAGAAAAAAGGGTCAATTATGCAAGTCTGAGGTTACCTATCTGGGGGGTTTGTCCTCTCCCTTGGGAAAAGGAGGGTCTCTTTCTCTCTCTCTCTCATGAAGAAATTCACTGGCAAATCAAGTTATGGATCACAGAATCACACTAGATTACTTGCTTGCCAGTTAGGGTGAGGTGTGTGCCTTAGCGAACACCTCCTGCTGTTTTTGTGAATACTTAAATCTTTTAAACATTGCCACGCTATTAAGAGATGCTTAGAATACAATTAAAAGCTGGCTTCCTTCTATTACTTGTTTTTTTCCCCTCTTGGGTCTGATAGTGGCCATTAATATTACTGCTTTGAGTTGGCCCATACTTGTTTAATCTTCTTGTTAAGTTTGTATCTTCTAGGCTCCAACAATTCTGCATGCAGATGATGATAATACAAGGCTTCCACGGATCCTTGTGGAACCTCAGGATGTCTCAGCAAATTCCTTCAGACCCAATTCCTAAGAACAGTCTGAGGAGAGGACCCATGGTCAGGCCTTTGCCCAGTGGTCAGCAGGCTTTTGAATGGTCATTGCCCTTCCAGATTTCATGGCCAAATTTCCTCAGGGCTGAAATGTTAGGGACAGACAAAAAAACAGGGTAAGAAATACAGATGGTTCATGAGCAGAGGAAGAGGTCCAACCCGAGATCTTAGTTTTAGCTAAAACAGATCCCATTGGACAATTGGAGTCTCTGAAATGGGGACCTACAGGACCATAGGAGCTAAATGTCAAACCATGAGGGCATCTGTAGTTTGTGATGACAAGTGTGCCCAGTTCTAAGAGGCCAGCCTAAAACTGACCTTTTGACATGAGCCTTCATTGTAATATCTTTCACATTTGCCACTGCCCATGTATATAATTAAAAATGGAAATGTGGGAATTGTTTTGGGACGGACGTTATATAACATTAGAAATGCATGAACATGAGCTAAAAATACATAAACATGAGCTAAAAAGTATATAAACATTAGAAATAGGCAGAGCCAAGCTCAACCTGGGAAAATAAATAGTCCAGAGGAAAATTATAAGAGGTTCTTCCTCATTCTTCCTCATCCTAGGAGAAGGGTGGGTCTCTTCCCCCTTATCTGCTTACAAATAAGTTTTGCTGTCTGGCTGCTACTGCTGCCTGAATTGGTTTTTGTGTCAGCTGAGTCAAAGTGCTTTTAGTTTCTGGGGACCACTTGCTAGTGGCATCCAGAGAAAGCCCAGACAGGGCTGGGGTCCTGGAGTTCCCTACCATTTCTGGTGTCAAAACCTGGGAAGGGAAGGAAGACCCTAGGAGAGACCCCTGGAGGTACAAGTTGATCACAGAGGCTAGAAATGAGTGCCCTGGCACCCTGTTATTCTTTGGTAACTCTATTACTCTTGGTAATAGAGTTTACTCTATTAAAGCTGCATATGCCCTCTTTTTGGTTGGGTGTGGGATGGAACCTTGGCAACAATAGTTTGATAGGATTAGCACACCAGAGTTTGTGTCCCCTACCAGAAATCAGTTTAAGGTATTTTTCCTTGTTCTTATTGTCATTTGGGTATATTTCACTAGAGATGTGCCATCAAATTACTTTGCTGGCTTGGCACAGTGGCTCACACCTGTAATTCCGAGCACTTTGGGAGGCTGAGGCAAGAGGATCACTTAAGGCCAAGAGTTCCAGACCTGCCTTGATAACACAATGAGACCTTATCTCCTCATAAAAATTAAAAAATTGATCAGGTGTTGCATCACTAGTAGTCTGGTTCCTCTGAGACTGAAGGGGAAGAATGGCTTGAACCCGGGAGTTCGAGGAAGAACCTGCCCTGTACTCTAGCCTGGGAAATGGGCAGAGTGGGACCCTGTCTCTTAAAAAAAAAATTAAAAAAGGAGAAAATACTGTGGTGTAAAATCCCCTAACATAGGTTCTTTTTGTATGGTTACTGCACTAACCCAAAATGTTTGATTTTTGGGGATTTTTTTTTGAGTACAGAAAGTTTTTCACTTTTCCAAATAGCAATAAAGGCGGTGCCTGTGGTTCACTGAATAGGGTGCTGGTCCCATATACCGAAGGTGGTGGGTTCAAACCCAGCCCCAGCCAAACTGCAACAACAAAAAAGCTAGCTGGGCATTGTGGCAGGTGCCTGTAGTCCCAGCTACTTGGTAGGCTGAGGCAAGAGAATTGCCTAAACCCAAGAGTTGGAGGTTGCTGTGAGCTGTGATCCCACAGCACTCTACTGCAGGTGACAAAGTGAGACTCTGTCTCTAAACAAACAAAGAAAAAAAATAGTAATAAGGCCTGGCGCCTGTAACTCAAGCAGCTAAGGTACCAGACACATACACCTGAGCTGGTGGGTTCGAATCCAGCCCCATCCTGCCAAACAACGATGACAGTTGCAACCAAAAAAAAAAAAAAATAGCCTGGCATTGTGGTGGGCGCCTTTAGTCCCAGCTACTTGGGAGGTGGAAGCAGGAGAATCGCTTGAGCCCAGGAGTTGGAGGTTGCTGTGAGCTGTGACACCACTGCACTCTACCCAGGGCAACAGCTTGAGGCTCTGTCTCAAAGAAAAAAAAGCAATAAAACATTAAAAACAAAACCTCATGTAAGATTGTGTATTATTATTGTGCAACTAGAAATACTGTACAATTTAAAAATAGCTCAAATAATAGAACTAATATCATTATAATAATAGTGATGATGATTATTAATCTATTATTATTATTACAAAGTTCACCTCACTATTACATTCCCCATTGTAATCCTAGCACTTTTGGAGGCTGAGTTGGGTGGATTGCCTGAGCTTACAGGTTGGAGACCAGCCTGAGACAGAGCAAGATCTCATCTCTAAAAATACTTGGATATCATGGCATGTGTTTGTGATCCCAGCTACTTGGGAGGCTGAGGCAAGAGAATTGCTTGAGCCCAGGAGTTTGAGGTTGCTTTGAGCTATGATTCCATGGCACTCTATCAAGGATGACAAAGTGAGATTCTGTCTCAAAAAAAATAGGCATTGTGGCAGGCACCTGTAGTCCCAGCTACTTGGGAGGCTGAGGCAAGATAATTGCTTGAGCCCACGAGTTTGAGGTTGCTGTGAGCTATGACATCATGGCATTCTACCGAGGGAGACAAAGTGAGACTCTGCTCAAAAAGAAAAAAACATAGTATCAGAACTAAGTGTAGTACACACATGCAACTGAGAAGTACTGGATAATTCAAATGAGGTAATACCATACTACTTTTTTTTTACTGTGGTAAAATACACATATCATCAAATTTACTGTTTTAACCATTTTTTTTTTTTTTGGACAGGGTCTCACTCTGTTTCCCAGTTAGGAGTGCAATGGTGTCATCACAGCTCACTGCAACCTCAAATTCCTGAGTTCACGCAATCCTCCTGCATCAGTCTCCTGTGTAGCTAGGACTACAGGTACGTATCACCACACCCGGCTAATTTTTCTATTGTGTTGGGTCTTGTTCTTGTTTGCTCAAGCTGGTCTCCAACTCCTGATCTCAAGCGATCTTCCTGCCTTGGCCTCCCACAGTGCTAGAATTCCAGCCCATTTGAACCATTTTAAATTGTACAGTTGTATGACCTTAAGTATATTTCATGTTGTACAACCATCGCCACCATCCATCCCAGAACTTCTTCATATTCTCCAACTGAAATTCTGTTCCTATCCAATACTAAGTTCCCATTTCCTCCTCCCCCTATCCCTTGGCACCTACTGTCCTACTTTCTGTCTCTATGAATTCAAGGACTGTAGGTACCTAGTCTAAGTGGAATCATACAACATTTGCCTTTGTCATATGCTTATTTCACTTTCCTGTAAGAGGATCAATTCCTGCATAATTTTGCCAGATATTAACAATTTTCCTTCCCCAGGGATAACATCACTTTGCATCCCTACCAGTAAAGTCCATGAGTGTGTAAAATACTCCCAGTCCTCTTCATTTGATCTGGTGGACTCCTGTACATTTTTCAAAACCCATCTCTAACATTCCCTTTTCTAGGAAGCCTTTTCTTCCTCTTTAGCTTCCTCTTTTTGGTGTTCCTCGGTCTAAGTTCCTTTTCCTGGCTCATTCCCGAATCCAAGAGAGGTTGGGAGCATGTGTCCAAAACAATACTTTCTAGACTGGAAACTCCTTGATAGCCAGCCCTAGGGCTGAATCTTCTTGGGGCATTCAGCATAAGACTGGTATGGAAAGGCAAAAAAAATTCTGGAAAGTTTTCTGCCTGAATAAATGACAATCCTTTAGCTTTCAACCTCCCTGGCTGGGCTTTCCAGGGCCAGGAAAAAAGTACCAGGTCATGCTAGCCAATCTCTCTACCCTCTTGCTGAGCCACTTGTGCTCAAGGGTGGACACTTCACTGTGTGTCTCTCACCTGCATGGTTCTCAGACAGAGGAGTGGAATCTGTCTGAGATCAAGCTACCCACAGAACTAGCCTAGGCTTCCCCACTCCCTGGATGGAGCACCTCTCCTTACTGTGCCTGATTTTTCCATCTCTGAAATGGGAATAATCATGTTTTTTCTTAAATCTCCTAGCTGTGGCAAAGGAATTGGAAATAAAAGCATATCAACCAACTTCCCATCATTTGTTTGTTTATTTGTTTAATTATTGAGGTGACATTCACATAACACAAAATTAATCATTTTGAAGTGTACAATTCAGTGACTTATTAGTACATTCTCAATGTTGTGCAATCATCACCTTTATCTAGTTCCAAAACGTTTGTATCACCCCAGACAGAAACCCTGGTGTACACATCGAGCAATCATTTCCCGTTGCCCCTCCTTCCACCAGCCCCCAAGAGCTACAAATGTGCTTTTTGTCTGTACGGACTTATCTATTGTGGACATTTCATATAAATGGGATTATACCCTACATGACCTTTTGTGTTTAGTGTCTTTCACTCAGCATAATTTTTTTTTTTTTTTGATACAGAGCCTAAAGCTGTTGCCCTGGGTAGAGTGTCGTGGCATCACAGCTCACATCAACCTCCAATTCCTGGGCTCAAGCGAGTCTCCTGCCTCAGCCTCCCAAGTAGCTGGGACTACAGGTGCCTGCCACAATGCCCGGCCATTTTTTTTTTTTGGTTGCAGCTGTCATTGTTGTTTGGCGGGCCGGGCTGGATTTGAACCCGCCAGCTCAGGTGTACATGGCTGGCGCCTTAGCCCGCTGAGCCACAGGTGCTGAGCCTCAGCATGATATTTTTGAGATTCAACCACTTTGTAGCATGTGTCAGTCAGTCTTCATTTCTCTTTATGGTTGGATAATAGATCATTGTGTGGGTGAACATATATTTTTTAATCCACTTGTCATTTGATGGTTATGTGGGCCGTTTCCTCTTGGGCCATTGAGAAGAGTTCTGCTATCAGCATTTGTGTACATGTCCTTGTTTTCAATAATTTAGAGTATATACCTAGAAATGGCATTGCTGGGTCATGAGGTAACTCCATGTTTAATTTTTTTTAATTGTTTGGGATTCATTGAGGGTACAAAGAATTAGATTACACTGATTTCAGTTGCTAGATAAAGTCCCTCTTGTAATTGTGTCCTGCCCCCAAAAGTGTACCACATACCATAACACCCCTTCCCCCTCCTTCTTCCTCTCTCCCTGATCCCTCATTCCCCTACCACCTCCCCTTGTATAAGATCATCTATTGCCTTCATATTAGAATTGAGTACATTGGATTCTTGCTTCTCTATTTATGTGATGCTTTACTAAGAAATGTGTGTTCCACCTCCATCCAGGTTAATACAAAAGATGTAAAGTCAATGGCTGAATAGTATTCCATGGTATACATAAACCACAGCTTCTTCATCCATTCCTGGGTCAGTGGGCATTTAGGTTGCTTCCACATTTTGGCAATTGTAAATTGAGCTGCGATAAACAGTCTAATGTCCTTATGATAAAAGGATTTTTTTTTTCTTCTGAGTAGATGCCTAGTGATGGGATTGCAGGATCAAATGGGAGGTCTAATTTGAATTCTTTGAGGATTTTCCATACTTCATTCCAAAAAGATTGTATTAGTTTGCAGTCCCACCAGCAGTGTAAAGGTGTTGCACATTCACATCAGCACCTGCAGCTTGATACAGCGTGATATTGGTGACAGTTTTGAGACTTTGTGATGTGGGCCATTCTCACTGGGGTTAGGTGATATCTCTGGGTGGCTTTGACTTGCATTTCTCTGATGATCAGGGATGATGAGCAGTTTTTCAAATGTTTGTTAGCCATTCATCTGTCTTGATCACATAAAGTTCTTTTTTTTTTTTGAGACAGAGCCTCAAGCTGTCACCCTGTATAGAGTGCTATGGCATCACAGCTCACAGCAACCTCCAATTCCTGGGCTCAAGCGAGTCTCTTGTCTCCACCTCCTAAGTAGCTGGGACTACAAGCTCCCGCCAAAATGCCCAGCCATTTTTTGGTTGCAGCCGTCATTGTTGTTTGGCGGCCTGGGCTGGAATCGAACCCATCAGCTCAGGTGTACGTGGCTGGCGCCTTAGCCCGTTGAGTCACAGGTGCTGAGCCGAACACATAAAGTTCTGTTCATATCTCTTGCCCAGAGGTAGATGGGATGGTTTACTCTTTTTCTGTTGATTAATTTGAGTTCTCTGTAGAGTCTAGTTATCAACCCTTTGTCAGACTGATATCCTGCAAATATCTTTTTTTTTTTTCTTGAGACAGAGCCTCAAGCTGTCACCCTGGATAGAGTGCTATGGCATCACAGCTCACAGCAACCTCCAATTCCTGGGCTCAAGCGAGTCTCCTGCCTCTGCCTCCCAAATAGCCGGGACTACAGGCGCCCGCCACAATGCCTGGCCATTTTTTGGTTGAAGCCGTCATTGTTGTTTGGCGGGCCTGGGCTGGATTCGAACTCACCAGCTTAGGTGTATGTGACTGGTGCCTTAGCCCATTGAGCCACAGGCACCTAGTCATCTTTTCCCATTCTGAAGATTGTCTTTTTGCTCTACTTATTGTGTCCTTAGCTGTGCAAAAGCTTTTCAGTTTAATTAAGTCTAAAATCTTTCCCCAGTGCAACATCATCAAGAGTTTTCTCCACACTTTCTTCTAAGATTTTAACCAATTCAAGTCTTAGATTTAAGTCTCTTATCCATCTTGAGTCAATTTTTGTAAGGGGTGAAAGGAGTGGGTTGAAAGGAGTTTCAGTCTTTCACATGTGGTTTTCCAGTTCTCCCAGCACCATTTATTGAATAGGGATTCTTTTCCTCATTGTATGCTTTTGTTTGGTTTATCAAAGATCAGATGGCAAGTAAGACTGGTTTCATATCTTGGTTTTCTATTCTGTTCCATATGTCCATGTCTCTATTGTTGTGCCAATATCATGCTGTATTGATTACTGTGGATTTGTAATATAGGTTTAAGTCTGGTAGGGTGATGCCTCCAACTTTGTTATTTTGCTAAGAATAGCCTTAGCTATATGGTTTTTTTTTCTGGTTCCATAGAAAACTAAGTACTATTTTTACTGGTTCTTCAAAATATGATGTTGATATTTTAAAGGGGATTGTATTGAATCTCTAGATTGCTTTGGGTAAATCTGACATTTTGACAGTGTTGATTCTTTCCAGCCAAGAGCATGGTACGTTCTTCCAATTATTAGTGTTTTCTGCAGTTTCTTTTCTTAGGGTTTCATAATTCGCTTTGAAAAGATATTTTGCCTCTTTTGTTAGGTGGTTTGTAAAGTATTTCATTTTTTTTGAAGCGACTTTGAAGGGAATTGTGTCCTAGATCTGCTTCTCAACTTTGTGGTTATTGGCATATACAAAAGCTACTGATTTGTGGACATTGATTTTATACTCTGAGATATTACTGTATTTCTTGATGACTTCCAGGAATCTTGTGGTTGAGTCTCTGGGGTTTTCATTTTTATTTATTTATTTATTTAAAAAAATTTTTTTCTGCACTGTTCCTGGAAGTACTGCAATACCAGGTCGATGCGTGGAGTGGACGGACCAAGCTCCTATTACAACTCCCTGCTCCAAAAATCCATTTAATATATTGTCCTTGGACAGAGGACATATCAGATATTAAACTGATAAGAACAGATACTACACTTGATCTTGGCCAAAAGGCTGAGAAGTGATCGTCTCTGGGGTTTTCTAAGTATAAGATCATATCATCAACAAAGAAGGACAGTTTGACCTCCTCTGTTCCCATTTGGATGCCCTTTATATCCTTTTCTTGCCTGATTGCTCTGGCTAGAACTTCCAGAACTATGTTGAATAATAGTGGTGATAGTGTACATCCTTATCTGTTTCCAGTTCTAAGTGGAAAAGCTTTCAGTTCACAGCATTCAGTATGATGTTAGCTGTGGATTTGTCATAGATGGCTTCAATCAGCTTAAGAAATGTGCTACCTATGCCTATTTTCTTATTTTTTCTTTTCTTGAGACGGAGCCTCAAGCTGTCACCCTGCATGGTACCCATAGAATGCCATGGCATCACAGCTCACAGAAACCTCCAATTCCTGGGCCCAAGCGAGTCTCTTGCCTCCGCCTTTCAAGTAGCTGGGACTATGAGTGCCCTCCACAATGCCCAGCCATTTTTTGGTTGCAGTCATCATTGTTGTTTGGCAGGCCCAGGCTGGATTTGAACCTGAACCCACCAGCTCAGGTGTACGCGGCTGGCGCCTTAGCCACTTGAGCCACAGGCGTCGAGCCTGCCTATTTTCTTAACTGTTCATGTTAGAAGAGGATGCTGAATTTCATCAAGTGCTTTTTTCTGCATCTATTGAAAGGATCATATGGTTTTTGTTTTTGCTTCTGTTGAAATGGTGTATTACTTTTTTTTTTTTTTGAGACAGAGCTTCAAGCTGTCACCCTGGATAGAGTGCTATGGCATCACAGCTCACAGCAAGCTCCAATTCCTGGGCTCAAGAAGGTCTCCTGCCTCTGCCTCCCAAGTAGCTGGGACTACAGGCACTTACCACAATGCCTGGCCATCTTTTTTTTTGGTTGCAGCCATCATTGTTGTTTGGTGGGCCTGGGGGCTGGATTCGAACCCACCAGCTCAGGTGTATGTGACTGTTGCCCTAGCTGCCTGAGCCATAGGTGCTGAGCCTGAAATGGTGTATTACATTTATAGATTTGGGTATGTTAAACCAACCTTGCATTCCTTAGATCTATGTTTAACTTTCTGAGGAACCACCAATCCCCACCATTTATTTTTACACACTTTATATATCTCTGGTGCCTTTCAAAGCCATCAAGGAGAGAATTCTAACTGGAGACTGGTTAAACACCCCATTTTTCAGACAAGGAAACTGAAGCTGAGAGAGGTGGTCCTATGCCAATCTGAGGTTAATGACTATCAGAATATCTCCCTTCTGCTAAGTGCCCATTAGATACCACCCACTTACTAAGGAGGGTCTTAGGAGTGACCATCAAATAGCCTCACAATCCCTGGAATCTGACAGACCTGTGTTTAACTCCCAACTTGGGCAAGTTACTTCCTTACCCTTAGCTTCTCTACCTGTAAATGATCATAATTCAAAGATCATAATTCTCACAGTCTTCTCATGGTGAATGAATTTGATAATGTAGGCAGAGGATGGAGCCATATTAAGTGTTTAATTTACAAATGTATCAAAAAAACAAAATGAGGTCTGCTGGGGCTCAGAGGGGTGAAGTAACTTGCTGAAAGTCACACAGCAACTGGGGAGACCTCAATCCAGCCTGCAAACATTTTTTTTTAATTGCTGGAGAAACATCTTTATTTATTTTTTTTTATTTCAGAATAATACAGGGGTACACATGTTTTGGTTACATAATTTGCTTTTGTGTATTTTTAAGTCGGAGTTATATGTGTGCCCTTCACCCAGAAAGTGTGTGGTGAACCTGTTAGGTGTGAATGTACCCTTTCCTTTCTCCCTTTCCCACCTGCCTGAATTCTGTTGAGGTTTGCTTCCATATGTCTACATCAGTGTTCATCAACTAGTTCCAATTAATATTGAGTACATGTGGTGTTTGCTTTTCCATTCTCAGACTGCAAGCAGTTTTGAGAATTTCTTGAAGCTTTCTAACCCTTCCAGAAGCCAATGAAGAGAGATTCCAAAGACAGGTTCTCTAGGGAGGGAGTTTGCTGTTGTCTTGTTTTGCTCTTTGGGGAGCTGACCTTTGCAATACAAAAGCTTGCTGAGTCAGCCTTCTGGGGCCTGTGGTCAAGAACAACAGCAACTGGTTCCCTGGTGGAGGTGGCTAAGCCACCCTTGCCCTCACCTAACCCACTCACGCCCCCTCTCTGCTCTGCTGTTTATATCAGCACAGACATAGGCAGGGTGATTTCTGGTGCCTCAAATGGGGTGGCATGCCAGGCACCTCCCTGCCTTCAGCTATTGGCTGCTGCTGGTTGCTCTGCTCCTCCTCTTTCCCTTTCTGTCTGACACACAGTAGAATCTCACTGTGTGGGTTACTTCCTCACTCTTAGCTTCTGAATTTTCACAATCCCAGTTTTACCAACCTCTCCAATCTCTCCTATTGAGTCCCCCAGTCTATGGGCCTCAGGCTTCTGGAGGATGCCACACTCATTCCAGCCCCAGGGGCACTTGCTGCATGCTTTGCTTAGAATGCTCACATTCATGTCCTATATTAATCAGGTGTCACTGAAACATCACCTCTTCCTAGGAATCACATTACCTGACCTCAAATTATACTACAAAGCTGTCATAACTCCAAACAGCATGGTACCAGCATAAAATCAGACATGTAGACCAATGGAATGAGGAAACTAGAAACAAATCCACACATTTATGGCAAACTTATCTTCAACATAGGTGCCAAGAACATACAGTGGAAAAGGACAGTCTCTTCAATAAATGGTGCTGGGAAAGCTGGATATCCATATATAGAGGAAAGAAACTAGACCTTTATCTCTCATCATATATAAAAATCAAATCAAAATGGATTAAAGATTTAAATCTAAGACCCGAACTTTGAAACTACTAAAAGAAAACATGAGGCAAATACTTCAGAACATGGATCTGGGCAAAGAATTCTTGAGTAATACAGCCAAAGCACTGACAACCAAAGCAAAATTGGACAAATGGGACCACACTAAGCTAAAAAGCTTCTGCACAGCAAAAAACAAAACAAAATAAAAATCATTTATATTTTACATTTAGTAAATTTCACATGTACCCTTATAAAATGCACCCTAGGTGTGGTCCCACCAATTGCAAGAAAATAGTGTGAAGGGTATGTTAACCAGTTAGATGACAATATTTCAAATTGTATATAAAACCAGCACATTGTACCCCATGATTGCATTAATGTACACAGCTATGATTTAATAAACAAACAAAATAAATCAACAAAGTGAAGAGGCAACCTACAGAATAGGAGAAAATATGTGCAAACTACCCTTCTGACAAAGGATTAATAACTAGAATACATAAGTTCCAAAAACTCAATAGGAAAAAACCCCAAATAATCTGGTTAAAAAAATGGATATAAAAACTGAATAGACACTTCTCAAAAGAAGACATACAAACTGGCCAGCAGGCATATGAAAAATGTTCAACATTAGACAAATGCAAATAAAACTAGGATGAGATATTGTCCCACCTCAGTTAAAATGGCTTTTTATCAAAAAGGCAGGCCATAACAAATACTGACAAAGATGTAGAGAAAGAGAACCCTCATACACTGTTGTCCGGAATGTACATTAGTGCAACCACTATAAAGAACAGTGTGAAGGCTCCTCAAAAACCTAAAAATAGAACTACTGTATGATCCAGTAAAATCATTGCTGGGTATCAAAGGAGGGAATTCAGCATATCAGAAAGATACCTGCACTCACGTTTACTGCAGCATTATCCTCAATAGCCAAGACATGCAATCAACTTAAGTGTTCATCAACTGATGAATGGATAAAGAAAGTGTGGCACACATACACAATGGAATATTATACAGTCACAAAAAGAATGAAATCCTGCCATTTTCAGCAACATGGATGAAACTGGAGAAACATTAGATTTAGTAAAATAAACTAAGCACAGAGAGACAAATCTCATATGTTCTCACTCGTATATGGGAGCTACATATTAAAAACAATCGACCTTATAAAGACAGAAAGTAGAAGGATGGTCACTAAAGGCTGGGAAGGGTAGTGGGGAGGGAGGGATAAAGTGGGGATGGTTAATTGGTACAAAAACATAGTTAGATAGAAGAATAATGTTTGATAACACAACAAAGTGACTATAATCAATAAGGGAATATTTTGGGCGGTGCCTGTAGCTCATTGAGTAGGTTGCGGGCCCCATATGCCGGAGGTGGCAGGTTCAAACCCAGCCCCTGGCCAAAAACTGCAAAAAAAAAACAAACAAAAAACAACAAGGGAATACTTTAAAATAAATAGAAGGGTGGAACTTGAATGTTCTTATCGCAAAGAATGTTAAATGCCTGAGGCGATGGATACGCCAATTGCCCTGATTTGATTAATTCACATTGTATGCCTATATCAAAACATCATATGTACCCTATCAAGATATACAACTATATGTACCCATGATACTTAAAAATGACAATTAAACAAACAAAGAAAAAAATCACCACTTCCTTCTCGAAGCCACAGCCTTATCTACACTAGGTTCTTGGTCCTTCTCTGTGATCTCATCCTGTGTACTCAGATCCTTATCCATGTTATGTTATACATTTGCTTGTTTATCGCTGCCTCCCTGAGTTGGATGGAAACTCCAGCAGGGCAGAGACCTGTCCTGATCAGTGCTGAATCCCCAGAGCTGACACCAGTACCTGGTATACAGTGTTTAGGAAACATCTGTTGACTGACTGACCGTTGGACTTATCATTAGAGATATGAATTTCCTTTTCTCCTAAATAGGCTCCTGAGGATGAAGGCCTTTTCTATGCTCAGCACTGGAATCTAGGGATGCTCTTCAGAAGGATCACAGGAGTTCAAGTCCTGACTCTGTCCCCACCAGGCCGTGTAACCTTGGGCACGTCACTACACTCTCTGGGCCTCCCACTCATAAAACAAAATTATTAACCCTTTTTTTTTTCAAAATCTAGAGAAATCTATGGTTCTTAGTCTCCTCTGAGGAAAAAAAAACCTCATGATTTTGTACATGATTTTAAGGGGTTTAATGACCTCCTCCACAAAATTGCTATTTTGGACTTCTTTCTAGTTGATCAATATGAAAATCAAATTTTTTATTGGCTCGATTGGTCAGCAACTGTTTGAATGTCTTCATGCTGGAAGATTCTGGGGCCCCAAAAGTCCCTACCTCAGGGCTCTCAGGTTTCCATCTTAGTCTTAAATGCAGACAGCCAATCTCAGCTCCATGTGGTCATGACTGGGCTAGCTGAGAGAACTCAGATGGGAAAGGTAGGGTAAAGCCAGGGAAGGGAGAACAGAAAAGTTTCTGAATGAGGGGCTGCTGCAGGGGTTTTGAAGGATGAATAGGAGTTGGTCCCACAGAGAAGAGCATTCCAGCAGAGGGAACAACTTTAGGGGATTTGGGGGGAAGGAGGAGAAGTAATAAGGGAAATTTATACAACATTTTCCTGGGGAATAGACAACTTTTCACACTCATCTGCCTGTTAGAGCCTTAGGACCACTAACTTAAGGGAGAAGGAAAGTTTATTTTATTTTTTCAGTTTTAGGAAGGTTATTTTATTTTATTTTTTCAGTTTCATTTCATTTCATTTCATTGACAGAGCCTCAAGCTGTCGCCCTGGATAGAGTGCTGTGGCATCACAGCTCACAGCAAACTCCAATTCCTGGGCTCAAGCGAGTCTCCTGCCTCCACCTCCCAAGTAGCTGGGACTACAGGCGCCCACCACAACACCTGGCCATTTATTGTTTGCAGCCGTCATTGTTGTTTGGTGGGCCCGGGCTGGATTCAAACCCACCAGCTCAGGTGTACGTGGTTGGCGCCTTAGCCCGTTGAGCCACAGGCACCGAGTCTTTATTTTATTTTATGAAGGTGATTTTAAAGTTGAGAAAAAAAGCAGCACAGAAATGTTAAGAGATGTACCCAAGGTCAGAGAGCTGGCAAGTCGCAGAGTCACACCTGTACATCCGCCAGCTTTTCCGAAGGGGGAATTCTCATTAGCTGAAGGACAAGAGGGTTGTTTCTGATAGGCTGGGGAGGTTAGGTGGGCAGATAGGCAATGTCTGATTAGCTGGGAAGTAAGATATGAACGTCTGATTGGCTGAGAGTTAGAAACATAGTTTAGTTAGCTGAGCAGAGTCTTTAATTGGCTGAGGTGTAGGAGGAGGACTCTGATTAGCTGAGGGGAGTTTGGCATGACCTTTTCGTTTGGTGTTAGCTGCATCATTTTCTCTTTCCTTCACTAATCCTGGGGCCCTGAGGCCCTGGGAGAAGAAGGTGGTGATTAATCCCCATGAACTGGGGACATGGAGACAGGTGTGTGTGGAGGAGGGGAGGTGGCTAGGTCACTCCAGACAAAGGCCAGAGAGGACACCTTCCTAGCCATACCTGGTGAGCGTCTTGTTCCCTATCTCCCATCAGGCTTCCTCCAGAGTCACCTGATCACTAGGATTTCTGGCCCAGAAGGGAGAGGTACGAGGGCAGAAGGAGAGGTTCTCCCCTAAGTCACACCCCTAACTCCCACTCACCACCTTTCTAGAAGACCTTGTTCTCCATCTCTCTAGTTTCGGAGGACTAGGAACTCTTCTCTTTCCACCGGCCCCAAGGCATCGTCCTGCACCCACCTGGGTCTTTGTTGCTATCTGACAATAAAGCAATCAGTCCCTGAATTTCCACCTGAACTTCTCTCCCCTCCTTCCCTTCACCCCTATCTTTCTGTTTGCCTGCCTTTCTCTCTCTCCTCTTCACCCCTCCTCTATTCACTCCATTAAAAATCTCAGCCTAAATGTTTTCTAGGTCCAAACCTTTGGGAGTCACATCCAATCTGTCACTAACCTTTCAGCTCCACCTTTAAAACAAATCCACCACTTTTTGCATGGCTCTGTCCCTCCAGTGCTGGGTGCTGAGGAAGCTCTTGCTCCCCCTTTAGCCTGTCCATAATACTGCAGCCAGAGTGAGCCTACAGAGAAAAACCCAAGTCAGGCTACATCCTTTCTCTGCTCAGAGCCCTCTGTGGCTCTCACCTTCCTCAGAGTAATAAAGTCCTTCTAATGGTCCCCCAGGTCCTACATAATCTGTCTTGTAACTTCCCCCTTCTCATCTTCTCCCACTCTCCCCTTTGCTCACTCTGGTCCAGCTTCACTGGTCTCTTGGCTATTCTTTAAGGCACAGTCAAGCTTCAGGGCCTTTGCACAAGCTGTGTCCTCTGCCTGGAATGCCTTTCTCCCCTCTCTTAATGTCTCTACTCACATATCATCTCAGAGATGTCTTCCCCATGTCCTTACCTTGTGGATTTTCCTCCATAGGATATATCACACAGAATATACCCATTTAGATTATGTGCTTCTATTTGTTCACCATAGACAAATACCTGGTACTGTGTGGGAACTTGGCATTTGTTGAATGAATACATGTGATGTGCCAGTTGGTGCTGTAGAAAAGGCAGGGAATAAGGAAGACCCTGTCCATCTGCATGGAGCTCACTGTCCCATCCAGGGAGACAGTAGACACACAAATCATTCCAAGAGTGACTTTTCTGGGACACATAGGGGCTGTGGCTGCAGAAGATGGGCTTGCACTGGACCCAGTCATTGGCGAAGCCCCCAGAGAAATGACCTTTGAGCTGAGATCTGAAGGATAAGTTAGCTGTGTGGGAGACAGGAAGAGAATTCCAAGCAGAGGAAAGACCACATATGAAGGCTTTCAAGTGGGAGAGATACTCTTGCTGGGTTTGGTAAAAGGGAAACCATTACTCCATTTTCTGAGTATGGATTTGCCTACTCTGAGTATTTTGTATAAATGGAATAAAATGGTGTGTGACTTTTTATGTCTAGCTTCTTTCATTCAGAACAATGTTTGTGAGGCTCATTTATCTATTGTGCCATGGGTCAGAACTGATTCTTTTTTTTTGGAGACAGAGTCTCACTATATTGCCCTCAGTAGGGTGCTGTGGCATCACAGCTCACAGCAACCCTAAACTCCTGGGCTTAAGCGATTCTCTTGCCTCAGCCTCCCAAGTAGCTGTGACTACAGGTGCCCGCCACAATGCCTGGCTATTTTCTTGTTGCAGTTGTCATTGTTATTTAGGTGCCTGGGCCAGGTTTGAACCTGCTAGCTTTGGTGTATGTGGCTGGCACCATAACCAACTGTGCTGTGGGCGCTGAGCCAGAACTGATTCTTTTTTGACTGAATGATATTTCTTTGTAAAGATTAACCACAATTTATTTACCCATTCATTCGTTGGTGGACATTTGGGTTGTTTCTAACTTTTGGTGATTATGAATAGAGCTGTTATGAGCATACAGCACACAAGTATATTTGACAGAACCTATTTTCTTTTCTTTTTTTTTTTTTGAGACAGAGCCTCAAGCTGTCACCCTGGATAGAGTGCTGTGGCATCATAGCTCACAACAACCTCCAATTCCTGGGCTCAAGCGAGTCTCCTGCCTCCGCCTCCCAAGTAGTTGGGATTGATTACAGGCGCCCACCACAACGCCCAGCTATTTTTTTTTTGGTTGCAGCCGTCATTGTTGTTTGGCAGGCCCGGGCTGGATTTGAACCTGCCAGCTCAGGTTTACGTGGCTGGCGCCTTAGCCCGTTGAGCCACAGGCGCCGAGCCAGAACCTATTTTCAATTATTTTGGGTCTGTATGTAGGAGTGGAATTTCTGAGTCATATGGTTAAGTGTATGCTTAGCTTTTTAAGCATTTTACATTGCCAGAAAGGAGATCCCTCTTCTTTCTATCTCTGCCCCTAAATGTCTGTTGTGAGCTTTTGGAGCCCCAGGAAAACATCTTTTGCTGTATCCCTACTGCATTCTGATGCATCGCCTCTGGATGGCTTTCTACTACCATGTCCCAAGTCCAGCCACTTCCTCCATTTCCTCCCCTCACACTCTGACCTCAGTCCACTAAGACCTGGGCTGTACTCAGCTGAGGACTCTGATGACATGGTAACTACATAGCTCTGTCCTTTCTCAGAGTTCAGGTTTCGTGGCCTCTAGGTATGGCCGAGGAAACCTAGTACCACTCTCCCACGATCTCCTTCTCCAGTTCTGTGCCTCTGCCTGTCCTCTTTCTAAAAGCAGCTGTGACCAACATTTCTGTCTACCCTTTCACTTCTCTGTCCTCCTCCCTCTCCAAGTGACCTCTCTGGCTCTTCACCACTTTCTTATCAATGCAGGTGATTCACGATGTATGCTTATGTTGAGCCCAGCTGCTTCCTGGGTGGCTCCCTCAACAACCCACGGGCCTTTTAGATTGAAGGTGACCCAGGGTTTCCCAATCTCAGTACTGTTGACATTTGGGACTGGCTCATTATTCATGGTGGGGACTGTCCTATGCATTGTAAGGTGTTGAGCAGCACCTCTGGCCTCCACCCATTCGATGCCATTAGCAGCCCCTCAACCAGTGTGATAACTGCAAGTATCTCTGGACATTGCCAAATGTGCCCTTGGGGAAAAATCAGCTCTGGCTGAGGATTTCTGGGGTAGCCCAAATTAAACTGCAAACTGAAAGGGCTGATGTTTGTTTAATCTGTGCTCTCTGCCAGATGTAAGGCTGAGCATCCTATAGACACCCTCTCATCCCATGGTCTTATCTAGAGGGAGATGGAGGCTCAGAGCAGTCGTGTGACTTATTTAAGGTCACACGACCAGGAAGCCCACTTTCAGTGTATCCCCATGCTCAGCCTTCCCTCCTGATCTCCATCTCTCTGAAAGCAGAGAAGCCATGTGGATGCCCTATCTCCTCCTTCTCTTCTCTTCTCCAGAACCCCTCGTTTAGCTGGCGACCAATTCAATGAATTGCTAGCCCTCAGGTCTAGTCCCCCTTAGGTCTCAGCCATTCTACTCTTTGCCCCCTGTCCCTCTTCAGCCACTAGGAAGGTCCCTTTCAAGTCTTTGCTCTTTGTGAATTTTTACATTTTCCAAAGTGTCTCTAATGAGCTCCCTTTGTCAGTGTCATTGGCAAATCTACATCCATAAAAAAGAAAAAAGCTCTAATGATGTGTCAATTATAAGTTAAAAAATTAACTATTTGGCTCAGTGCTTGTGGCTCAAGCGGCTAAGGCACCAGCCACATACACCTGAGCTGGCAGGTTCGAGTCCAGCCTGGGCCTGCCAAATAACAATGACGGCTGCAACCAAAAAATAGCCAAGCGTTGTGGTGGGCGCCTATAGTCCCAGCTACTTGGGAGGCAGAGGCAAGAGACTCACTTGAGCCCAGGAGTTGGAGGTTGCTGTGAGCTGTGATGCCACAGCACTCTACCCAGGGTGACAGCTTGAGGCTCTGTCTCAAAAAAAAAAAAATTAGCTAATTAAAAAAACTCTAATGAAGTTTAAAACAAACCAACCAACAGAGAGCATCTATGCTACTCAAGCACCATCCATGGCTCCCTATTGCCCACCAGATCAACTTCTGGCCACTCAAGCTGGCCTTCATAGCCCTTCACTCCTTCACTCGCTCCTTCAGCCTCCTCACCTCTCACACCCCAAGGTCAGGGAAAGCCACCTGCTAAGCCACACCCTCCAGTTTCTCTGTGCCAGGGCCCCATCCCCTCTCTCACACCTGTTGAAATCCAACCTCTCCCTGAAGCCCCAGCTCAAATGTCACATCCTTCACATCATCTTCCCTGACCTCCCTTCTCCCTCCTCCAAGCAACAAAGCTTCAATTATTTTATCACATCTTCTTCACCTAGAAACATGTCCCCCTCTTTCTACACTGCCCCCAGGAAGTCCCAGCAGTGAGAAAGCATTACTACCTATTAAAATAAAGTGAGATCAAGAAATCTTCTAAGTTTACCACCTGCTGGGACAGTGGAGTTTCTTACACTTGTTTTTCCATCTGTTTGCCCACTTGCTGAGGTCAGCCACCACCCACCCTTCGACCCAGGACGACACATCCAGAGGCGGGCTGATTCTGTCTGCACACATCTGGACATCTGGAGCATATGGGCTGGCCAAGGACAACATCCTGGATGGAGGGTCACTGTGACAGGCTGAGCTGTGGGTGGGGAGCAGAACCAGTCTGGTGTAGCTTGTTAAGTCTCTCCCAGAGGGAGAGACTCCTGTTGGCTGCAGAGTCTCAGGCCAAGTGGATTAGGCCTAGGATCCAGGGTAGAAGGGATGCTTCCCAAACGCTGGTGGAGTCTGGGAATTTCTGTGGTTCCCAAAGGAGACTCCTGGGGCTTTTGAGACCCCTGGAGTGATGGCTTAGGGGCCTCCAGAGCTTGTGAACAAGCTCTGAGGTGGGGGCCACGGAGAGGGGGGGCTAACGTGGAGAAGGGTGGTCCACACCGGAACTGGGCGCTAAAGACGCAAAACAGGGGCAGGAGAGCCAGGAGCCTGGTGGTTTGAAGTTTCTAGTTGTCCAGATGTTTCCATTTCTCTATCTGTCACTCTCTCCACCTCAGTCTCAGTCTCTTTCCCTTTCTGTCTCTCTCCACCCTTCCACGCCTCTTTTCCAGTCTCCGCATCTCTGGGCGCCGGCGCTTGTGTCGCCGCCCAGAGACAGGGGGGCCCTGGGGCGGGGCGGCGGACGGGGGCGTGTCCTGGAGGGGTTAAAGGGCTGCACCACGGGACCGCGAGGTCACAGACTAGCTTGTAGATTCCTGATTGAAGTCTGGAGACTAAGACGCGCGGGTGAGTGCGCGCGGGGATGAAACTTGAGCGCGCCTGGGGCCCTGCGCCGTAACCCGAGGCTTTGCGGGCTTGGTGCTGGCGGGACGAGTGCAAAGGTGTAGTGCAGCGGCGGGTGTGTGTGTGTGTGTGTGTGTGTGTGTGTGTGTGCAGCGGGCTCCGGAGACCGCCAGGACCCAGGACAGAGCTGAGTGTCCCGGACACTCGGGAGGGAGGTGTGCTCGGAGAAGTGGGTGTGTACCCGACGGTTGCTGCATCCTTGCGCGTTTTTTTTGTTTTTGTTTTTTTTTTAACTTTCTGTGTGCGCCTGAGAGTCCTAGGTGTATTCTCCTTTCTGGGTGTCTGTGAGAGGGAGGGGCCTCAAGAAGACCCTCCCCCCACATCAGGACATCCCCAATGGGTCCAAACCCTGCCCTGTGACTTCTCCTTGAAGTTGACTAGGGAACACTGCACATGGTCTGGAAGGCCAAACCATACTTTCAACCAATGTGTTTTATGACTTGTGGTCCAGCTGCCATCAGGGACCTTCTGCCCATCCACGTCAGACACGGAGCTTCCAAGTGCTCCTCTGTGACAGAGGAGGTTCTTCTACCCTCCAACATTGCTGCGAGGGTTATGTGAGCTCCTGCAGTTAGTCCCAGGTGATGTTTGTCCTATAGCTGCTGGAAGGACAATGCTTTTCAGTGTCCAGTGCGCCTTGGCCCACGGGGTCGCTGGACAACCTGAGCCATGCAAGGTGGCTGAGTCTTACCGTTTGGAGTCTTGGGTGGAGATGGGAGGGAGACAGGGTAGAAGAGGCCAAGAGCAAAGCAAGGCTGTCCCTGGCCTCCATGAGTGCTGGCTGGAGGTGCCTGTGCTCAGGGTACCTCCCCTGGTTCATCTGTCTACTCATCCCTCACGCATGCACACACCATTCATCACTCATTACGCCACAGGTAAAGGAGATGTCCAGGGCTGGCTGAAAGCCTGGAAATCCTCCTTCCCGACACTCCTCCCCACTCCCATTTCTGGGTCTTGGAGCTGAGCCCAGGCAGAGCTGACAGCATCAAACTCCTCCCTGAGTACCTCCAAGCTGCTGGCTACCCTTGCAAAGAAGGGACCTTTCCAAATCTTCCTAATCACCCTCATTTTACAGGTGAGGAAACTGAGGCACAGAGAGGGGAAGCATGTGCCCATGGACACCCAATGGGGGAGATGGGATTTGAACAAACAAGCCCTATCTGACCTCCAAATCCTGGGCCACTTTTCTAATGGCCCCGGGATCACTAGTATAGTCCCGCTCAGGTTTCTGAGCGGTAACATTAGCTCTGGGCTGATGTGCAGTTGTGCCCTGGGTTGGCATCTGCGGAGAGAGTTGGAACGACTTGGGAGACATTCAGAGAACAGGACCCCGCCTCTCCTTGACAAACTTTGGACCTGATTCTCCAAATTCCAGATGGCCAGATAACAATAATAAATGTGATGGCAAGCTCAATAGCAATGAGAGGTTGAAAGTTTACCATGTACCTAGCAGTGAGCTGAATACTTTAGAAATGCTGCGTTGTCATCACAACCCCGTGAAGAGGGAAAATAGTAATCCTATCTTATGAATGAAGAAATTGAGGCTCAGAGAAGTGCAGACACTTGCCCAAGGTCATACAGCTGAGAAGTACAGCTTATTAGAATCCTTTCTGAGGTTCATATCTAGGCATGGCTACACTACATGGTAGGCAGCAGACACAATTGTGGCCCCGGAATAATCTGTATGACTAGTGTTGTTGTTTTGACTAGTGGTTTTAAAACTTCTTTTTCTGCCAGGTTTCCTTTTGGGCCAAGGAAACTGAAGGCAAAGGGTTAAAATATAATCAAATCCATGGTGGGGTTATCACCCACCATATTTGCCAACTTGGCCCTGCCTTCTTTAGTCATTACTTTCTCTGAAGATCTCTCTCGGAACCTCCCAGATTTGGGGTATGCAGATCCCCAGGCAGATTTAGAACTTGCCTCTTAACTCAGACTTTTTGGGGCCTGGCATTTTGGGGAGAATATAAATCTTTGGGTTAAGGGCGGCACCCGTGGCTGAAAGGAGTAGGGCGCTGGCTCCATATGCTAGAGGTGGTGGGTTCAAACCCAGTCCCAGCCAAAAAGAAAAAACAAAAACAAAACTTTGGATTAAGCCAGCTCTTTGGTGTTGAGTAAGTGAAGGGGGTACCATGAGCTGGAACAAGAGGCAGGCTGACTTGACTACAGGCTGAGAGAGGGACTCACTGGAAAGGAGGACGGGGTGTGGGGTGATGGAGCCAGTATTGGGATGCTCCTCCATCAGGTTCTCAGCTGGCCCCAGCTATTCAAGAAGAGTTATGTTATGTGGTAGCTGGCAGCTCAGGTCCATGTCCTGCATTCCTTCTTGGGAGCCCACACGCCTTGTATAACAAGTCCCCAACTGGTGGCTGGCCGGGCCAACTTGACAAACCAGCATTCCCTGGGCGTGGGCTGGGGCCTTGGAGCTAGTCATTGGTACTTCCATTGCCAGATAACATCAGCTCCAGCAGGGCAGGGCCCCCTCGGCCAGGGCAGGGCTGCTGAGTGCCTTGTCTTGCGTCTAGGGTGAGACTGGGGGCTGATGCAGAGAGGGAGTAGGCACGTAAGCCACCCACAGCGTTCTGAAGGCATCTTCTTTGAACTGCTCTCACTACTACAAAATAGCAATAATAGGAATAGTAATAATGGGTAACATTTGTGGACCACCTGACAAGCTCTTTCCATACTTTATCTCAAACAATCTTTGGAAATAAATCTTATTATTATTATATTAACTCATTTCACAGATTGGCAAAGGGAAGCTGAAGAAGGTTGCTGGTCTGAGGAACTGTAATTGGAACTCAGTCTGTTGGAGTCAAAAGCTCACATTTTACGGGATGCCAAAGCAACTTTTTATTTGATTTGTAATTTTTTTTTGAGGCACAGTCTTGCTCTGTTGCCCAGGCTAGCATGCTGTGGTGTCAGCTTAGCTTGCTACAACTTCAAAATCCTGGGCTCAAACTATCCTCCCACCTCCGCCTCCTGAGTAGCTGGGACTGCACACCAGTCTAATTTTTCCTATTTTTATTAGAGATGAAATCTTGCTCTTGGTTAGGGTTCAAGTTGGTCTTGAACTCCTGAGCTCAAGACATCTTCCTGGCCTCAGGCTCCTTGAGTGCTAGGATTACAGGTGTGAGCCACTGTGCCCAGCCTGATTTGTTGTTTTTTAAGGTGAAGTATAATAGCTGTCTAGGAAACTGTACATCTCAGAAATGGACAGTTGGCTCGGCGCCTGTGCCTCAAGTGGCTAAGGCGCCAGCCACATACACCTGAGCTGGCGGGTTTGAATCCAGACCGGCCTGCCAAACAACAATGACGGATGCAACCAAAAATATAGCTGGGTATTGTGGCAGGCGCCTGTGGTCCCAGCTACTTGGGAGATGGAGGCAAGAGACTCGCTTGAGCCCAGGAATTGGAGGTTGCTGTGAGCTGTGATGCCACAGCACTTTACCCATGGTGACAGCTTGAGACTCTGACTCAAAAAAACAAAACAAAAAAACAACAAAAAAAGAGAATGTCTTGCCTTTGCCACAGCCTCTTTGTAGAAATGGCATCTCACTTTTGCTCAGGCTATTCTCAAACTCCTGACCTCAAGTGATCCTCCCACCTTGGCCTCCCAGAGTGCTAGGATTACAAGTGTGAGCACCTGGTCCTTCCTTCCTTCCTTCCATCCTCCTTCCCTCCCTCCCTTCCTTTCTTCCTTTCTTCCTCCCTCCCGCCCTCCCTCCCTCCCTTTCTCACTCCCTTCCTGTATTTTTTTTATTTAGGCAAATTCTTCATATATATATATATATATATATATATATATTTTTTTTTTCCTGAGCCAGAGCCTCAAGCTGTCACCCTGGGTAGAGTGCTATGGCCTTACAGCTCACAGCAACCTCCAATTCCTGGGCTTAAGCGAGTCTCCCGCCTCCACCTCCCAAGTAGCTGGGACTATAGGCGCCCATCACGACGCCCGGCCATTTTTTGGTTGCAGCCGTCATTGTTGTTTGGTGGGTACAGGCTGGATTCGAACCCACCAGCTCAGGTGTACGTGGCTGGCACCTTAGCCCGTTGAGCCACAGGCGCTGAGCCTCTTCTAATATAAAGTTAACCATTTTAAGCATATAATTCAGCAATATTTAGTACATTAATAATTTATGCAACCACCACCTCTATCTAGCTCCAGCAAATTTTCATCACTCCCAAACAAAACCCATTAGCAGTCACTTCCTATTCCCCTTTCCCCAGCCCCTGCTTTTTTTGTCTATGGATTTACCTGTTCTAGACGTTTCATATACATAGGACCATATAGCACGTGGCCTTTTGTATTTGGTGTATGCTTTCTTTCACTTAGCATGATGTTTTATAGCTTCATCCACATTGTGGTATGTATCAGTGCTTGGTTCCTTTTTATGGGAGCTGAATAATATCCCATTGTTTTATTTATCCATTCATTTGTTGATGGACACTTGGGTCACTTCCTTTTGGCTATTGTGATTAGTGGTGCTATGAGCTTTTATTTACAAGCACAGTATTTGAACACCTGTTTGGGTTTACACCTAGGAGTCAAAGTGCTGGGTCATGTGGTAATTCTATGGTTAACTTTTTGAGGAACAGTCAGACTGTTTCTCACAGCGGCTGTATCACCTCAAAATGTTTTTTGTTTGTTCGGTTTTTTGAGACAGAGTCTCACTATGTTGCCCTCAGTAGAGTGCTGTGGCTTCACAGCTAATAGCAACCTCAAATCTTGGGCTTGAAGGATTCTCTTGCCTTGGCCTCTGGAGTAGCTGGAACTACAGGCACCTGCCACAATGCCCGGCTAGTTTTGGTTGCAGTTATTATTGTTGTTTAGCAGGCCTGGGCCGGGCTTGAACCTGCCAGCCTCGGTGTATATGGCTGGCGCCCTACTCACTGAGCTATGAACGCCAAGCCTCAAAATATTTTCTATACAACATCTTCTTTTGGGGGTATCAGACAGAATTGGTCTTGTCTGGGAAGGTGGGAGGAACCTGATGTACACTTCATGGAGCTCCTTCTGTGGACATCAGATAGACTTGCTATTATTCCCATTTTGTAGCTGAGAAACTTGAGGCTTCCAGGGAGCATCTCATCTGGGCACTCACAGCATTTGCTCTTTCTGCAAGGAGCAGAGCTGTGACTGCAGCCTATGTCTGGATTGTTGGGGTGTGGTGGGGGGAACTAGGTGGGCAGAGGGCTTCAAACTCCTTACTCTAAGCCTCCCCATGTACACCCTTCTGCATGTACACAGCCACCCAGAGCAGGGATCACTCTTTAGGGTTGCTTTCTCCCCCAAATTCCTCCCCATTTCAACCCTCCAGGAAGACATTTCCTTTTTTGAGATTTCAGCTAGTGGCGATGCCTGTGGCTCAAAGGAGTAGGGCGCCTGTATGCTGGAGGCGGCAGGTTTAAACCCAGCCCTGGCCAAAAACCACACACATACAAAAAAAGATTTCAGCTAGAGTTTTTCCTTGCTAGGACTCCACTCAGAAGTCTTCCAGCTTCCTTTCAGGGTTACTCAGGAGATGAAACAAATGGCTGTAAAAGTCACTTATACAGTGAGGTATACAGCAGATGCTCAGTCATTCTTTTGAAAGTGAGGAAGAGGAGTTGACTGTGGCAAAAAGGAATGGCCCACTGGCGCAGAGCTGGGCTTGGAGGATGAAGAGCTGTCATGGGCAGAACTGGGGGAAAGGCATGTAGGTGGAGGGAACTGTATGTGCAAAGGTTCTGAGGTGGGGATGAGCTTGTCTATGGCCAGAGGGAGCTGGAGTGGCCAGAGTTGAGGGAGTGAGGAGAGTTGTGGGAGACACAGCTATAAGATCTACATGGACTGAGCCATGAAGCATGCTGTGGTCCATGATGAAGAGTGTAAATTTTACTTACAGCATAGTAGGGAGCCATGAGAGGATTTTGATCAGGCAAGGTTTATAATCTAATTTGATTTTTAGGAAGATCCCTCTGGCTGATGTGAGGAGAATGGACTTTGGTGGGGGGCTAGGATGGAACTCTGGTGACTAGTGGGAAGAGGCTACGACAGTGGTGGCCTGATGTGAGTTGGGATGATGGGGATGAGAAGAATGGGCAGATGTGAAAGATATTTAGCATATACAACTGATAATACCTGGCAACAGATAGAATGTGGGGAGAAAGTGGAAGGAAGGAGGTGAGGTGAATCTGAAGGTCTGGGAGATGCCCCCAGGGGAATGTCCAGGAGGCGGCTGGACTTATCAGTGTTTGACACCAAGACATGAGAATCATGTCAGAGAAGGGATTGCTGAAGCCACAGAAGGGGTGGGATCCACAGGAGATGTGTGTAGAGGGAAGGGGAGATAAATGCAGCTCCAAGGAACCCCAACATTTACAAATCAGGTAAAGAAAGAAGAGTCCAAAGCAGACCCAAAAGAGGGATCCTTGAGGCTGAAGTGGAAAATAAGCAGGGGCGAGTTCCCCTGAAGGGCTTCAGTTGCCAGGCTGAGGGGAGTAGGGAGCCATGAAGGGTGCCTGGGAGTGGCAGGCCTTTAGACAGATGACTGTGGTGGCTAGGATGGGAGCCAGGCTGCAGCAGGTGGCTTGGGGGCAGGTAGAGGTGATGCATGTGTCCCCCTTTGGCTGAATATGTTGACTTCTCAAGCTTCTTGGGCCTGCCAAGATGGTGATATCTTCCCTCACCCCTTCTGGGCCACACACCAAAAAGATCATGCGGGGGTGGGCCCAAATCATCTTTTTACTGTCACTCCAGGTGCATATGGGGAAACTGAGACCCAGGCCACATAACCAGTCTGTGAAGGAGTTAGCAATAAAACTCAGGTGTTTGTGGTGTGTGCCCACATGTGTGTATACATGCATGGATTTAATAAGAAATCTCTCTTTTTTTTTGAGACAGAGTCTCAAGCTGTCACCCTGGATAGAGTGCCGTAGCGTTACAGCTCATAGCAACCTCCAATTCCTGGGCTCAAGCGAGTCTCTTGCCTCTGCCTCCCAAGTAGCTGGGACTACAGGCGCCTGCCACAACACCAGGCTATCTTTTGGTTGCAGCTGTCATTGTTGTTTGGTGGCCCAGGCTGGATTCGAACCCTCCAGCTCAGGTGTACGTGGCTGGCGCCTTAGCTGCTTGAGCCACAGGCACCGAGCCTTAATAAGAAATCTCAAGAGTTTGAGGTTGCTCTGAGCTGTGATGCCATTGCACTCCACTGACAAAGTAAGAGTCTATCTCAAAGAAAAAAAAAAAAGAAGAAATCTCTCTTAATGTAAGTTCTTAAGTTCACTCAAACCTCTGCTCAGATACTCCCTCCTCCAAGGAGCCCCCCTGGACCACCTTGTCTAAAAAAGATTGTTCTCCATTTCCTTACCCTGTGTGTGTTTCCTGCGGATGGCTGCTATAACAAATGACCTCAGTGGCTTAAAAACAACACAAATTTATTTTGTTACAGTTTTGGAGGCCAGAAGTCTGAAATCCATGTTTTGGCAGGGCCATCATTTCTCTGCAAGCTCTAGAGGAGGATCTGTTCATTGTCTCTTGTCTCTCTCAGCTTCTCGTGTTTCCTTGGCTTGTGGCTACATCACTCTAATCTCTTCCTCTGCCTTCACACAGTCTTCTCTGTTTTTGGTGTGTCAAATCTCCCTCTTCTTTTATAATAACGCTTGTGATCACATTTAAGTTCCATTTGGATAATCCAGGATCATCTCTCCTTCTCAAGATCCTTGACTTAATCACATTTATAAAGACTTTGGCACATAGGATCACATTCACGGGTTTCAGGGACACTAGGAAGTAGAATCTTACTTTTTCTTAGAGATAGGGTCTGGCTCTGTCACCCAGGTGGAAGTG
The DNA here is from genome assembly GCA_963573935.1 of Arctocebus calabarensis. NCBI lineage: Eukaryota > Metazoa > Chordata > Mammalia > Primates > Lorisidae > Arctocebus > Arctocebus calabarensis. Next base: position 1,143 of record CAUYON010089348.1, on the reverse strand, counting down.
CAGTGGCACAATCATAGCTCACTATAACCTTGAACTTCTGGATTCAGACAAATCCTCCCATCTCAGGTTCTGAGTAGGGAAGTACTCTGGTGTGTACCACCGTGCCCGTCTACTTTTTAAAAATATTTTTTCTTTGAGATGGGATCTTGCTATATTGGCTAGGCTGGTCTTAAAATATAATGGTCCTGGCCTTAAGGAATCCTCTCTCTCTCCTTGGCCTCCCAAAATGTTGGGATTACAGGCAGAAGCCACCATGCCTGCTGGAAGAAATAGGTTTTGAGGGGATGTTATTCAGCCTACTACCTTTTGCCTTACCTCCTGCATATATACTTTGTATAGTGTTATATCAGGTCTTCTTTCTTGAGAACCAGGACTATGTTTGTCCTGCTCGCCAAGGTATCCCCAATGCCTAGAACTGAATCAGATACATAGCTGGGACTCAGAAGATATTTCCCAACTCCCAACTCAATACCAAAGAAATTCATGTAGAGCACTTAGTGAGAGGCCTGGTGTATGCAAGCACTGTGAGAAAGATCACAATTAGTAGCAATCATCACTAGTTGCTTTCACCGGCATTTTTAGAGAGACTCATTATCCATTATTATATTGGTAAGGAAATAAACACCCATGGCTACTCTCTATGGAGTACATCACCTGGATCTGCCTATGTGAGAAGCATCCCAGGTGCACATCAGCATTTCCAGTTCACAGCTTTTACCTGGGACTTGTGACTTGGAGCTGCTTGTGCTTTGGTTTGGTTGGGAGAGTGCTTATTCCACACCCCTACCTCTACCCTGGAATTTCCAATGGAAATATCACCTACATCAGATAGTCTTCTTTTTTTTTTTTTTTTTTTTGAGACAGAGTCTCACTATGTCACGCTTGGTAGAGTGCTGCAGCAAAACGGCTCACATCAACCTCAAACTCTTGGGCTTAAGGGATTCTTTTGACTCAGCCTCCCAAGTAGCTGGGACCACAGGACCCACCACAATGCCTGACTACTTTTTTGTTGTAGTTGTCATTGTTGTTTAGCAGGCCCGGGCTGGGTTCAAACCCGCCAGCCCTGATGTATGTGACTGGTGCCCTAGCCACTTGAGCTATAGGCACTGAGCCCTACAACTGATTATATATTGATTTCACCCT
>CAUYON010089347.1:0-23183 GCA_963573935.1 Arctocebus calabarensis | reverse complement strand
AAAAAGTATCCAATGTACTCAGCCCTAATATGAAGCTAATTTATAGCTTTCATATGAAGGCTAAAACCCAATTATAGCACAGGAATACAGGGATAGGGGAAAGGGAGGGGAGGGGTGGGGGGAGGATGGGTAGAGGGAGGGCGATTAGTGGGAACACACCTACGGTGCATCTTAGCAGGGTACTGGCGAAACTTATTAAAGGTAGAGTATTAATGTCTTTATATAGTGATCGGGGAAATGCCATGAAGGATATCTGTAACAGTATGATCAAAATATTTCTGAATGTATATGAATCGTGCCCTGTGATTGCACCAATGTACATAATTATGATTCAATAAAATTATTAAAAAAAAAAGACGTAAATCAAATATAAACGCAAGCCACAGATCAGAAGAATATAAATTTATGGAATAAATTATCCCTAACATATATCAAAAATATTGAAGACACAAGAGCAAGAATTAAAAATAACAAATTTCAGAGGTGGGAGAATTGCTTGAGGTCAGTAGACAGAGACCAGATTGAGCCAAACCTAGACCACTGTCTACAGAAAAGTAGAAAAATTCACCAAGTGTAGTTCCGTCTACAGGGGAGGCTGAGGCAGGAGGATTGCTTGACCCTAGAGGTTTGAGATTGCAGTGAGCTATAATGACATTACTCCCCCTTTTTATTTATATAAAAAATTCTATCTCAAAATACATACATATAAATAAGTAAAAAAAATAAAAAAAAGGGGAAAAATTTTTAAACATCTTTTCAATGAAATATAAATAGAAAATAAACACATGAAACTATTCTTAACCTCCTTAGTCATTTGAAAATGAAAATTTAAGTAATAATAAGATTCTATTAGAGTGGCCAAAGTTAAAGACTATTGACATGAGTCTTGGATGACAGAAACTCTCATTTATTTTTGATAGAATCTAAAACAAAGTATCATTTATAAAATGATTCGACAAATTCTTAAAGAATTAAAGTTTCTTGAAAACTAAAATTTTAAATCTATAAACTTGTTATATTATCTCGCAATCCATCTTCTAGGTTTTTGACCAAAGAATAATGGAAATACATGTCTATGAAAGATTTTTATGCACATGTTCATAGCAGCTTTATTCATCATAGCTGAAAAATGGAGGCAAAAATGAACAAATATACATTAGTTGGTAAATGGATAAGCAGATTTACCTATAATTGAGTATTGAACAACATTGATAAAAGACAAAATGCTAATAAATGCAGCAAAGTGGATGAAACTCAAAAGCATCTCGGTGAAAGAAACCAGACTACAAATGAATAATCTCATTTATAGGAAAATCTACAAAGGCAAAGCAATGTCAAGAAAAAAGCAGATCATGCCAGTGTTGGCTCATGTCAATAATTCTAGCACTGTGGGAGGCTGGGACGATCACTTGAGCCCAGGAGTTTGAGACTGGTGTGACCAACATAGAGAAAACCCATCTTAACAGAAGAATTAATAAACATCCAGGTGTAGGGTTATTGAATTTGCCTGTAGTCCCATCTATTTGGAGGGTTGCGGTAGGATTCCTTGAGCCAAGAATTTGAGGATGCAGTGAATGATGATGGCGCAGTTCACCGTAACCTACACAACAGAACAGGACACTGTCTCCAAAATGGTAGTGAGGAAAATTTCTCAGGTAGGTGTTGGAAATGTTTTAAATTGGATTTTGGTTATGTAAACATTTATTTTCAAAAGTCATGAAATTGTATACTATAACATGAGGAATTTTATCTTATGTAAATGTTACCTAAATAAAAGCAGGTTAAAATATTTTTGTTAACATTGAAGCATGCATATTTTAGCAAAGTAAGATCTAGCAGGAAGGACCATAAACAAAGACTAAGGCAGCAAACAGAAATGTAACGGAAATAAATGTTTGGGAGCCTCCTGTCTACAGGAGCTATGACAGAGCCTTTCCCACATTTTCATGGCAGACAGCATCACATAACAAAGGTCAGTAGACAGAGGTGCAACTACTGACCAGTGGAACATCAGTTCATTAACAGAATTTAATTTTACTACAATACCAAACAAAATCTACTCTGCAAAACCATTTCCTTTCAGCAGCAAACTATCTATCCAAAGTCCCAAACAAGGTTTCTATTTGGTATTTCTCAAGTTTGTTAAAATTGTTAGTAATCTGACATGAAACTGAAAACATCTTAACAAAGATATCAGTTCACTTACCTATCAAATGAGTTAAAATAAGGTGTATTTGTGATAGTATATGTGTTTCGGTTAGTACCTGGAAATCTAGGGTAAGCATTCTATAATTCTAATTGTTTTCATTACCAAAATGAAAACATTTATGTGTGATTTGATTTTTTTTCCTACCTAAACATAAAAAAATTGCCTCTGTACATAATTTACTAAGATGTTTTTATGGAGGGGGAGGGCATATGAAATACTTAGCAATTCTGGTAGTTAAAATACCATGGTGATTTTTTAAGTATTGATCATATTTTCATTTCTTAAGAAGTCATAGGACTCCATGCATTGGGTCTGTTTTCATATATTAAAGAAAATATTTTAATGTAGTTTCAGCTTTGAAGTCATTTTAAAAGTCTGCTTATAGATTTAGATTTTACATTTTTATATGGCAATATTCTGCCTGGAGCAAAGTTATTTTACAGCATATAAACCATCTGGAAATAGTAACAGCTTGTGAAATGAAATGTAAGTAAATGTAAACTAGTAGATGTTTTAGAAGTTACAGAGTTTCTTTCTTTAGTAGGAAATCTCACAAATTCATGTTTGTTTATTGTAAATTTTGTTGAAGTATTTTTTAGTTAAATATTATGACATTTTATGAACTGAAGAACATGAGAAACAAGTTTGAGAGTTGCTTAAATGTATATTTATTATATTTTTATGAGGTTAAATATGGTCATCATTGTTTTAACATTTAATAAAACTTTTGAGTGGAATTATTTTTTCTAGCTACTATTTCCTGTGGAGTTCATTGAAAATTAAAAGACATTATCTGCGTTAAATGTTGTTTAAAAAGATATGATCTGAACTTGTACTTTTCTGTCAATATTCTATTCCATTTGAAATTATTACTTTGTTTGTTCTATTATACACACAAATTATTGTTGAGATGCTAACACATTTATTGAAAAGTATATGTAACTATGAAGCAAAAATGTCTATTTTTATGATGTCACTACTGGCCAGGTTTTTGGTTATTAATTCTGTTTTCACCTTTATGACATGAATAGTATCTATTGCAGTCCTCATGTGACTCTGAGGGGACAGCAATGGTGGGAGTCCTCACGTCATCATAGTGGTGAGCAAAGTCCAAAGGGCTTTCAATAAATAGTCAGCATGGCCTCTGAAGATTTTTCCATTTGAAAGAAAAACTGAGTTCGTGTGCGTGGTGGGGTGTGTGTTTGTGTGTTTATAACTCCAGCTCCTTGATTATCCAGAGGTTGGAGGTTGAAGATAAAAAAATAACTCCGCTCCCTGATTTGAATCTTAGTAGACACTTTTCTTATTGTTACAGCAATTAAAATAGCAATATGATACACCAGGCAATGTTTTTAAATAAATGCTGCTAACTACATGATCATTTCTCATAGTTTTTCCTTAAGAATTTGATCATGTCATGAAATCCTTTCTATAATTTCACAAGAAGTGTTTAGTAGTGTTAATCCCAGGTTGTATCATTCTTGCTTCTTTACTAGTTCTTGAACTTTACACGGTAATATTCATTAAGGATTTAGAATCGTGAATGCAGATAATAATTCTTATAGTTCACAGTTCGGAGAAAGAAAATAAATTTTTTTTGGCCATGTTCCTGTATTTTTAGTGGCATGCAATATTTGCTTTTATGAATCATAGCAAATTCCACTCACTGGATGTTTGCAGTTGCACTTTTCATGTGAGTTACTGAGCTATTAGAGCGTGCACAGAATTAAATGTCAGGTGAAATCAACACAAGTGTTTAAATGGCATGAGATAAACTTAACCAAGGCTGAGCAGCTTCTTGGTATTAGTAAACTAGTGTCAGTGAGTGACTCTAAAGTAAAATTCAAACACATACATCTACTCTATAAGAAAATCCTGGGTTTAGTGGTATAAAGATATTTTGTTATTATTTATTGAGTAAGCCTTGTATTTCAAAGTAGATGTGTATCTGCTTGGCTTATTATTATTTAAATATTTTTCATTTTATTGCAAGGAAAAAAATTTTCTTAGTTTTATTTGTTTAATGTCAACACAGTACTCTATCATTTTTACCTGGATGGAGTTGAAGAACATTCTCCTTAATAAAGTATCTGAAGAAGGGAAAATCTTAATTGTGTTTCCGATTAATTCCATTTCTTAGATTTTAAAAGTTTCATGATCCTAAATCAAATCTGATTGTTTTATTATAATTTGATACAGAAAGAAAATTTTTCATGAATAGCTGATATGCAAAATGTTTCTGTATTAAAATAGTAAGATAAAATACTGCCCAATCTATATATACTTCTTCAGTTTTAATGCATTAAAGTATTTGCACACATTCTCTTTTGCAAAACGTGTTTGTTCAAGAAAGTATTTAAGATATCCAGTTCGATTATTTATTAACCTAACTTCAAAGATTGCTCCTTGGATAGACTGAAGGATATGTATTATCAGACACAACTGATACAAAAATATATAATTTTTATATATGTAGAAGAAAAATTATTATGTAAAGTATTTTATTAGTTATTTGTCACTGTGTGACAAATTACCCTGGAATGTGATGGATTAATACAAAAAACATTTATTCCCTTCGGATGGGTCCACTATTTCAGTGTGATTTTACTGATTCCTATATGGCCTGATCTGTCCCCCAAGGCTGCAGTCAGGGTGTTTGTTTGAGCTCAAGTGGAGAAGCTTTTACTCCCAAACTCACTCATGAGGCTGTTGGAAATATTCAGTTCTTTGTGTGTGTGTGTGTTTTAACTGAAAAGCTCTTGGATAGAGCACGTTGATTTATCACAGACTTATTTGCCTGGAATTGCCCTCAGTTGCTCGCTACACATACGTGGGGCAGCTCAACTCCGGGGAAGGTGGATTTGTCAGAATGAGCAGGTGAGAGCCGGGGAGGGTGAAGTCAAGGTGAAAGTCACAGCCTTTGGTATCTTACAAGTGACATCCCATTTCTATTAGCCTTAGTCTATTTGATAGAAGTCATCTGATGTAGCCCACACAAAAGAAGAGGGGATTCCACAAGAGCATAAATACTAGTTTACCAAGATTTTTAAATGTCTTTAAAATAGATTATGTAAAAATGCATTTTAACTTACTAACTCTAATGCATTTTGTAAATGTCCAAATAAAACTGAAATTTTAAGCAGAACCAGTAGCAGCCTTAGAAATAGACTACATAAATTTATCAAAACTAGGTTAAAATAAACACAGAAAAACACCACTTTCCCAACAAAGAAATTATACTGAAGAAACAACGGCAGCAATGAAAAAAGTAAAAGGCTACTTCAGAAGTTAAAGTACACCAAAGAATATAAATAATATTTGATTATATATAAACATGCTTTTTTGAAACAAAAGACATTCAGATTGAGTTATAACAAAAAATATACCATACAACAATTTCACAACATCAAAGAAAATTTAAAGGGAAATTGATATATAAAGCTACTCTAGGGAATGCAAAAGAGAAGATTAGTTTCAAAGAACAATCAACTCAGAAAATATGTAAATTAAGGTAACATTTTAAAAAGTATGTTTCAATGGAAATGGAAGCTATTGTTAATTTAATGGATCAAATATATATATATAGTGCATGAAATAATTGCCTTTATAAATAGACAGACAAATTAGCATTGTAATTTTGTAATTTACCACTTACACACTAGGTGTTTTCAGGAATCCTTTATTGTAATGTGAATTTGAGATATTATAATAAAATAACCTTTTTATGTAGTTAACAGAGTGCCTGTAAAAATTACAACTCATTATTGAGAGGTAAAATGATAAATTTAAACCAAGTCATTTTATTATAAAAAATAGTAAGTAGTATATACTATGTATGGGAAATATTTGGAAATAAAAGAAGTTGAGAGACACATTTATTGGTCAGCCTTTAACAGAACAATTTAAGGAGAACGAGGAATGACTAGAAACTTCAATGGCTGTTTAAGAGGTAACATATTTTTTACCAATATAATTAAATTACATTATATAGTTGGACATACAGTGTACAATAGCCACTTTCCTGTGGTAAGCATATTTTTAGTCCTCTTCCCTTGAGTGTATTCAAGACGTGTCATCTTCTTATAGCCTTAGAAAGTGGGAAAGATGACAGGGTTTAAAAGACGTAAAGAGTGTCTAACTAATCAATTTTGTGTTTATCACAAAGAAAGTGATCCTGGCAGAGCTTGACTTAGTCAACTGAACATTGCTTAAAAGAGGAACTGGAAATTCCTTGAGAAGAGAGACGCCCTGGTTGCCTCTGGAGTATTACAATGTCGTGCTATGGAAATGGCCACATGGTGTGGGTTCCCCAGGTCCTCTAGGAGCTGACAATGGCCAATGGTGACAGGCAGTGAGTAACAGTCTCTCAGCTCCATAACGACAAGGAGACAAATCCTGTTAACAGACTGAGCAAAGGAGAAAACAGACTCTCCCCCTTTGAGCCTCTGGCAATATCACATAGCTATATTCTTTCTTTCTCCCTCAACAGCAGAAATCTGTGTTAACTTAGTTTTTTGTTTGTTTGTTTTTCTTTGTTGTTTTGTTTTGTGCTTTGACTGTTGAATAGTTAAGAAAGGAAGATCCTAGTGGCTGAGCCATGTGGTTAACATATCCCAAGCAGGACATAAAGTCTTTGTGTTAAGCCACTTAGGTTCAGGTCTTTATTTATTTATCGTTCATTTGTTCATTAGAAGTGTTTAATCACTTGTTATGGAATTTAACTTTTCATTTGTCAAGGAAATATGGATTTTACATTATGATTTTGGTTTTATAAAAATCTGCACATCTGTACATTAAGTTTTATGAAACATTATATATGTTAATTACTGTTTTATCGCCTCACTGAAGTGAACGTTTTTTCAATACATTTCTAAGCCTACTGCAAAGGGCTATCTTTTTTCTTGAGATAATCTTTTTGTATTATTAATTTATCTCTTTTTGCTTTTATTTATTGGCATTTGTTTGGTATATTGATCCATTTCGCTACTTCCAAATGTTTGTGCAAACAGTATTATATTGTCACACATATTAGTTTAAATTTGTATATGCTTTTCTTATATAATTTGTGCATTTTGTCATTTAACTTACCTTATGGATTTAATTCATTTCAATTAATTTCATTATGAATACATTTGGCTTTATCTTTATAATCGTTTTAGTTTTTATTTCACTTAGTATATTTTATTGAACAGATGTTTTTGTTTACTATTTTTAGTGTATTCAACATTTTGTCTAATTATATTTTGACATATAAGTTATTCATAAATATTTGTCAATTACATTTGATCAAAATAATTAATTGAATAGTAACTGCATTATAAAAATCATATAAAATATTATATTCAAATTTAATAACTAAGGATTTTACTTGAATTTTTGCAATAAATTTAAGAAAAAATATATATATAATCAATAAAAGCCTGGCATACAATTATTGGTAGTTTTACTTTCTACCTGCATATTGGTTGTTTCACGATTTATGTTTTCTTATTTACTTTTTGTTATTTTCTTTTCTTATTTACTTTATTATATTTACTTTTCAAATATATTTCAGATATGGCAAAAACATTTCAGTTGTAAGACTGGTAAATTTACCATGAAGGAGGAGATGCTAAAAAAAGACATTTAATATTTCAGGTTCTAGTACACCTGAGGTAAAGGTATTCACATGAATAATTTTGTGTCTATCAGATGCCTAAATCTTTACCTATCTGTATCTTAACATCTATCGTCTCCTTGTCAATGACGAGTGTTTCTTTTCCTGCTTTTCATTGGTAGCTTGATTCCATCAAGCTTTTTTCCTATGCTCGGTGATAGTAAGTTCTCCACTAGCTTCTCAGCTCTTTTGGTATTTCTGTTTCTCCTGATATAGCTTTTCTTTTTCATTCTGTTCCTTTCATATCAGGAAGGCAGATTGCTAAACACCAGATATTTGTAGAGTGTTACAGCTAAGCAGGAGGAACCAATAAGTACCAGTGTTCCATTCGCCTGTAGGATGATCGGAGTTAACCCTATCGTAATACATAGCCTGGAATCACTGGGAGGAGGATTTCACATGTTCCCAACACAACAACATGCTGAATATTTGGAATGAAGAGCATGCTATTACCCTGATCTGATCACGATACATTACATATCCTGCAACTTCACAAAGTATCCCATAAATAGGCAGAATATTATTTGTCAATTGAAAAATAGAATTAAAAAACAATCATGTCATTATTCAATACTATGAGGAACAAAAACATATTTTCTATTTCAATTGGTCCTTATGTGATGAAAAAAGAAATAGAAAGAGAGATGTTAAGTATATCTTTCCAAATATCTTTTTTGAAAGCACGTTGAACATGCTTCATCTAAGGCGATTAAAAACTATATTTAAATCCGTTGATTGCAGGTGACAAAATGAGCAAAACTGTTTTGGTGAACATCTAGTGTGCAGACAGCCCGCTGTGCTCTACATCACAATACTCCCACCTTCGTGGTGGCACTTTTCTCTCTGGGATAACTGAGAATACCAGGAGTTAGGTGAAGGGCCTGTCCCGGACCATAGACTGACATTATTTTGTGCACCTGTTGAGTGTGTTTGTTCTGAGAAAACAAAAGTGGCACACGAACTCTAACGTCTGTCCTCAAAATGAGAAGAATGCTCAATTCTCTTACTAATCCCTGTCCAACATTATTTTTTTCTCAAGTAAGTTCTTTCTTCTCTCGTTCTGAATCACTCTTAGTGTCTATTTGATTATGCTGACCCAAATTTCCTGACAGCTTTGTAACATTCAGTGAAAAAGGAGTGCGTATACATTGCTGGGCTTAGACATGAATCATGTGTGAAGGATTTATGTCAACTATAATTTTTAGCCTGTGACAACTTTCACTAAAACCAAGGAATAGTCCACTGGAGTGAGAGTTTATGAAAAAGATCACTTCTCCATCTATCTCCTAACTCAATCCCAAACTAGTGAATTGTCAACAACTTTGTCCAGTCGGAAGTATGAATGTGTGTCCTGGCTGATTAGATATTTGACACGAGGATTTGGACCTATTTAGAAGGCTTCCAGCTGATGTTTGAGTTTATTCTGGAGCTTGGTTGTAATTGTGAAGTTAGAATATTAATTCTGGGTGGTGCCTGTGGCTCAAGGAGTAGGGCGCCAGCCCCATATAACAGAGGTGGCAGGTTCAAACCCAGCCCCATAAAAAAAAATAGAATATTAATTTTGAGAGTCCAATAGGGAAAAAATACCAAATGATTTATGATGTCTTTCAAATATGATGAAGCTTTATTTTCTCAAGTCTTATCAGTGGCACTCGAACATCTGCAGAGGAGAGTCTTTTCTCTTCGATTCTGCTGTGTGCTTTGACGGATTTCAATCCCACGTTCCTCCGTTCACTTTTATTTTTTTATTTTTTTTTATTTTTTTTCTGGGTTCAGGACCTCTCTTTATTTTATCTGTCTATTATTGGTAAAATACCACATATACATAACATAAAATGTATCATTTAACTTTTAAACAGTCCCTGGCAATTGAGCGTTCACCGTCTCCCTGGGGTAGGAGTGACCATCTCAGGATCCAGGGCCCACCAAGGACCATCTTTTCACCCACTTGCCTGGCTCCCAGCCCTTCTGCTCTGAGTTTTGGTTGCTTTCAAGGCTCAGTTCAGAAAACCTGCTCATTTATTCCTCCAGGGTTTTCCCCTTTGACCTGCTTGGAATCACAGGCTATTTAGCAAGATCAGCTTTGTCCTCCATCTGTTCCTATCTGCTTCATGTCTTCTGGAGAGTCTTCAAAATTTGGTTGAAAATAGACCCTCTTTCCTTAATATCAGAGTGATGCTAAGATTTTAAATAATTATTTTCACATATCTTTTGAGAAGAGGAAAATATACGTACTGCATCATCTATTTTATATACAATGTTGAATTGACCCGAGTCCTTGATTCTCTACCTGTTATGACTTATTATCTCTTCTATTTTATCTTTATATTTGTTCCATAGTGTTTTGCATTTAAGAACAGAGATGACAAATGTCAAATCCTCATGCACTTAATTTTCTTTGATGAAAAGCCTCCATCATTCTTTAATATTAAAAGATATTCAAATAAAAAGCACGGAATCTTTATTTAACATTGGTCTTTCTCTGTACTTTCCATCATATTTTACAAAGAAATAATGCAACATTTTAAATCAGTAGTCAAGTTTGCACATCATGCATGAGAAAGTTGATTTTCAGAAGAGTAAACGCTCACAATATATATGCGCATGTTATGATTAATATAAAGAAATGACCGGGCGGCTCCTGTGGCTCAGCGAGTAGGGCACCGGCCCCATATACCGAAGGTGGCGGGTTCAAGCCCGGCCTCGGCCGAACTGCAAAACAAAAAAATAGCCGGGCACTGTGGCGGGCGCCTGTAGTCCCAGCTACTCGGGAGGCTGAGGCAAGAGAATCGCTTAAGCCCAAGAGCTGGAGGGTGCTGTGAGCAGTGTGACGCCAGGGCACTCTACCCAGGGCGATAAAGTGAGACTCTGTCTCTGCAAAAAAAAAAAAAAAAAAGGACTGTGTACCTGTGAAAGAGCCCACACTCGTCTGAACGGGAGCATGGTGGTTCTTTAAGACCAGAGTCTGCCATCTTCCCCATTTGCAGGCAAATTAACAAATCTTCCTTTCCTTTCTCCTCAATCTACTTGTTTTTGCTTTTTATTTGGATTCCCAAACAGTACGGAGCTTTTGGTAGTATCCCTTGCAGCGATAGCAAACACTCCCTCAGTCGTACCCAGTTCAGCCGGCTCTACAGTCCCACAGGATGGAGGGCGGGGACTTGTCCACCCTGCCCAGCTGTGCAGGCCTGGGGCTGGCTCTTACTCCTTCCTGTGCTGGTGAGGGTCCCCTGTAGTGCTGCCCAGAGCTGTGGTCCCTCTGTGCTCAGCCTCAGGAGGACTCGAGCCACTTCCCACCACTGTTCCTGTGTGTCGCTGACCAAGTCAGTCGCTTGCCCTCCCTGGGCCCTAGTTTTCTCCCCTGGAAGATGGAATCAGGCTCCCCTGCACTGTCAGCTCAAAGGACTGTGGTAGGGACAACCCTGGGGCAGATGCATGTTCCCCGAGGGTGGTTTGGATTCTTTGGTGGAGGGAGGAAAGGAGGCAGGTTTAAAATTCTTTTTTCCTCGGCTCGGCGCCTGTGGCTCAACGGGTTAAGGCGCCAGCCACGTACACCTGAGCTGGCGGGTTCGAATCCAGCCCAGCCCGCCAAAACAACAATGACGGCTGCAACCAAAAAAAATGGCCGGGCGTTGTGGCGGGCGCCTGTGGTCCCAGCGACTTGGGAGGCGGAGGCAAGAGACTTGCTTGAGCCCAGGAATTGGAGGTTGCTGTGAGCTGTGATGCCATAGCACTCTATCCAGGGTGACAGCTTGAGGCTCTGTCTCAAAAAAAAAAAAAAATTCTTTCTTCCTGCCAGGCAGGCAGGGCGTGGGCCAGCTGGGCAGGGGTGTGGAGGAGTCTTTGGCAGAGTCTCCTTCTGGTGTCCAGTGATACCGCCCTCCAGCCCGGCTCCCTCTGCTCACCAGCAGGCCTGCCAGCCTAGCAGGATGGTCCCTGGGCCAGCACTGGCTGTGAGTTCCCTCCAGGGGTGACAGATAGGAGCAAGTTGCTAGGCTCAGGGCATGCAGGAGGCAGCCCCCTGCTCAGGCAGGCACTCAACCCTGGGCGATTTCTTTCTTCTTTATAGTACACACCCCATAATGTTGTGCTTAAGACAAAATGGGATCTTCTTGTGCAGCTCAGGGACCAGCCCAAGAGTTCACTGCAATTGTCACCTCTAGGTCCCCCACATGGAGGTGGCACATGGCAGAGAGAGTGATGGTGAGCATTGCCTGTGCAGTGTCCAGCCTCCTCTCGAGACAGCTCTTCATTTCTTTCTAGGAAGACAAGTGCGTCCCTAGTGTGTCCTGTCTCTCTGGGGTGGTCTCTTTAGGTGCCCAACTGCCCCTGTCAGAGGGTGGGCAGATGTGGCCAGGCCTCTCCAGGGTGTAGGCCTATAGCTGGCAACTGATGGCCTCAGCCGACAGACACTCGGAGAGCCTGCCCATCAGTCATGCTGAGCTGTGCCTGTCGTGAGCCCCTGCACTCCCACTGGCCAGAGCTGTGGCTCCTGCCCTTGTCATGGCTCTGACCAGGAGCAGTGACACAGGCTGGCTCCGTTCCAAGACCTCTGTGCGTTTACTCGATGAGCATGAGCGGAAGAGTCTCTGGGTGGGGAAACCAGGAAGGCGACATGAGAGGAGTGAGACGGCCTGGTTGTCTTGCCCTCACCACTCCCAGCCAGGTATGTGGGCTGGGGGGGATGCCTGTCTCCATTTGCAGGCGACGACTATGGGTGGCAGAGCTGCAGGGCTTAGGGGCGGGGTGCAGGGCCCAAGGGCTCTGGAAGAAGCCTAGGGCCAAGCCCAAAGGAGCCAGCCTTGCCCAACAATTCCCATTTGGAAACTCCTAGACTTAGCCCAGGGAGTAGAGTACCATCCCCAAGATCCTGAAACAAAGGGCAAGTCAGTGACACCGAGGAGAGGCCTGCCCCAGCCATGCCCCAAGCTACCAGGCTGTGCTGTTCAGATCCACAGCAGAATTGCTGCCTCTGGTTGCACCTGACTCTCTCTCTGATACCTAAGGCCAAGCTGCCTTGATCTGTTATTTGAAGTAAAACAAAACAAAACAATCAGGAGAGGTCCAGGCAGGGTGGTTTACACACATGTAATCCCAGCACTCTGGAAGACTGAGGCACTCTGGAATCCCTTGAGTTCAGGAGTTCGAGACCAGTCTGAGTAAGAGTGATAATAATAATAGCCAGGCATGTTGGCGGGCGCCTATAGCAAGTCCCAGCTACTCGGGAGGATGAGACAAGAGGATCACTTGAGCCCTGGAGTCTGAGGTTGCTGTCAGCTATGACTCCACAGCACTCTGCCCTGGGCTACAGAGTGAAAGTTTGTCCCAAAATAGAAAAACAGGAGATACAAATAGTCCCCTAGTCAACTTAAAGATGTTCCCCAGGAAGTAGAACAAAGGACAGTGCTGCCCAGGGTGGGGTCAACCTTTGGGGAGCTGAGAGAGGACATTGAATCACGGATACCTGTGATAGGGATCCCATAGCTCTCAGGCAGCACTGAGCGGCTAGTTTCCTGGACTGAATCTGTCCCTGGGTGTCCCTGAGGACTGGAGTGGAGGCAAGACATGCCAGGGCCTGTCAGTCCCTCCAGGCTGGTGGAGGAGTGAGAGGAATGGGGTGGAGGCCACAGCAGCCTCTTCTGCGCCCGTAGCCCTCCTCCCTGAGCCACTTCCGAGGCCCACTCTTGCTGGCCTGTTCCTAGTCAGCTAGAGCAAGTCCCTGGGAAGTGACCTGGTCAGATGCTCACCAAGGGCCCCAAAGGGGAGGGGTCCCCAGAAACAGGGACACCCAGGACCTGGTCAGTGCCCCATCTAATGGCCGAGTTGGCCAGGTCTTGCCTAACCCAAAGAGGCAGAATAAGGGTGTGGAGTAGACATGCCTGGGTTAGTATCTTTCAGCTGCTTTCTCTGGGAGATTGTGGGCCACTCAGAACCTCAGTTTCCTCATCTGTAAACTAGGAAGAGTGATCATCCTTCCAGCCCAGGCTTGGGGTGACAGGAATCAGTTACCGGGGCCTTTGCAGGGAGAGGTTCTCTCAAACCCCTGGCAGACACAGGGCTTATGGTTCTGTGAGCCTGTAGCCCCTTCCATGGCTCTCCCAGGACACTGGTGCCCATTCAGCTTCAGCCCTAACCAGATTATCTGGGCATCTGGCTCTAGTCCTGCAGAATTCCTTGCTGTCAATTCCTCTCCAAATGGACAAGGCCAGCAGATTAAAGCTTAATCATGTGACAGCGACTGGGTTTTCCTGGCCTGATACTGGAGTTCTCTAAGTGAGAGGAAGAAGTCACAGAGGCAGACCCTGGCCATTTCCAAAGCACGTTTGGGGTTCTAGGGGAGTTCCAGGGACACTTCCTCTGTCTCCCAAGCCCCAACTCACCCGCTCCAGGAAGGGCCTGACATTTCTCTGTTCCCACCCCCGACGAGTACATTGCCTTGTGTCACTCTCCCCTCCCTGGGGGGGTCTGTCCATCCCGTTGGGCCATCCTCTGGTCTAGAGCAGAGGAATGATGGACAGCAATCATAAGCCCCTCTTTGGACACAGAAGTGCTCTGAGCACAGTAAAGTTACCAAATCACCATGGTCGTTAACATCATCATCGTCACCATTCTCATTCAAAATAGCGTTGGGGGCTGGGTATGAGTGCAAGCTTTGAAGCCAGACCAGTCTGGATTCAAGTTCCAGCTCTGCCACATACTGGCTGTGGGATTTTGGCAAGTCTCCTTGGCTCACTGAGCCTCAGTTTCCTCCCCTGCAGACTGGGGTGACAATGGATGAAGGCTGGGTGAGGTCTGGGTGGGAGGATGAGTGCTTGGCCTAGAAGTGGCTGCTGCATTGCAGGGGGCAGCCTCCCTGCCATTGTCTCCTCAGCCCCTGCTTGTCACTACAGCAGGTGTTCACACTGTTGCACACTTGTGGTCTTTAGGTTTTAATATCCCCCACTTTTTTTTCTGAGACTGTCTTGCTCTGTCACCTAGGCTGGAGGGCAGTGGCAAGGTCATAGTGCACAGCAACCTCAAACTCCTGGGCTCGAGTGGTCCTCCTGCATCAGCCTCTTGGGTTACTGGGACCACAGGTGTGCATCTGATTAATTATTTTATATTTTGTAGAGATGGGGGTCTTGCTATGATCCCCATGTGAGTCACCATGCAGCCCCCTGGTTTTAAGTTTTCAAGAAGGCTCACACTGTTAAAAGAAGAGAAATAAGGGCGGTGCCTATGACTCAGTGAGTAGGGTGCCGGTCCCAACTACGGAGGGTGGCAGGTTTGAACCCGGCCTTGGCCAAACTGCAACAACAACAAAAATAGCCGGGCGTTGTAGCAAGTGCCTGTAGTCCCAGCTACTCGGCAAGCTGAGGCAAGGGAATCGCCTAAACCCAAGAGCTGGAGGTTGCTGTGAGCTGTGACGCCATAGTACTCTACTGAGGGTGAAAAAGTGAGACTCTGTTTCTAAAAAAAAAAAAAAAAAAATCAATTCTTTGTGAATTGAAATTAAAAACAAGAAATTTCCTTTTTTGTAAATTATACCTTTTTTTTTTTTTTTTTTTTTTTCAGTTTTTGGCTGGGGCCAGATTTGAACCTGCCACCTCTGGTATATGAGGCTGGTGCCTTACTCCTTTGAGCCACAGGCACTGCCCTATATCTTCATTTTTATTTCTATTTTTTTGAGACAGTCTCACTTTGTTGCCATTGGTAGAATGCCGTGGCGTCACAGCTCATAGCAACCTCAAACTCTTGGGCTCAAGTGATTCTCTTGCCTCGGCCACCCAAGTAGCTGGGACTACAGGTGCCCACCACAACACCCAGCTATATTTTGGCTGTAGTTGTCATTGTTGTCTGGCAGGCCCGGGCTGGATTTGCATGTGCCAGCTCTGGTGTATGTGGCTGGTGTCCTAGCCACTTGAACTACAGGTGCTGAGCTGGTGCTGAGGGGTATCACTTGTGAAAATTCATCACACCATGTGTATTTTTGCAGTTATGGAACACTTCAATCTAAAAACTTACCTTAGGAAAAAAATAAAAATAAAAACTTACCCATAGCTCAGTGGTTAGGGCGCTGGCCACAGTCTCTGGGACTGGTAGGGATGAATCAAGCCTGGACCTGCTAAACAAACAAACAAATAGCTGGGCATTGGGTGGCTTTAGTCCCAGCTACTCAAGAGAATTGCGTAAGCCCAAGAGTTTGAGGTTGCTGTGAGCTGTGATGCCACAGCACTCTGCCAAAGGTGACAAAGTAAGACTCTGTCTCAATAAAAAAAATAATAATAATAAAAAACAAAAACTTACTTTAAAAAAGTAAAAGTCAGGGTGGCACCTGTGGCTCAAGGAGTAGGGTGCGGGCCCCATATGCCGGAGGTGGCAGGTTCAAACCCAGCCCTGGCCAAAAACTGCAAAAAAAGAAAAAGTAAAAGTCAGCTCGGCTCGGCGCCTGTGGCTCAGCGGGCTAAAGCGCCAGCCACGTATACCTGAGCTGGCGGGTTCGAATCCAACCCAGGCCGGCCAAACAACAATGATGGTTGCAACCAAAAAATGGCCAGGCATTGTGGCAGGCGCCTGTAGTCCCAGCTACTTGGGAGGTGGAGGCAGGAGACTTGCTTGAGCCCAGGAATTGGAGGTTGCTGTGAGCTGTGATGCCACAGCACTCTATCCAGGGTGACAGCTTGAGGCTCTATCTCAAAAAAAAAAGTCAGTTCGGCGCCTGTAGTTCAAGTGGCTAAGGCACAAGCGACATAGACCAGAGCTGGCAGGTTTGAATTCAGACCAGGCCTGCCAAACAATGACAACTACAACCAAAAAAAAAAAAAAAAATCCGGGTGTTGTGGCGGGCGCCTGTAGTCCCAGCTAGTTGGGAGGCTGAGGCAAGAGAATTACTTAAGCCCAGGAGTTGGAGGTTGCTGTGAGCTGTGATGCCACAGCACTGTACTGAGGGTGACAGCTTGAGGCTCTGTCTCAAAAAAAGTAAAAGTAATAATTTAGAAACCATCACCAAATTTTGTCCCTGGAAGAAAGCAAACATACTTAACAATATTCCATAAAGACATCTTTTTCTGACTTGGCGCCTGTAGCTCAGTGAGTAAGGGCACCGGCCACATACACGGAGAGTGGCGTGTTCAAGCCTGGACCAGGCCTGCTGAACAACAATCACAATTGCATACAAAAAATAGCCAGGCATTGTGGTAGGCACCTGTAGTCCCAGCTGTTTGGGAGGCTGAGGCAAGAGAATCACTTAAACCCAAGAGTTTGAGGTTGCTGTGAACTGTGATGCTTCAGCACTCTACCCAGGGTGACATAGTGATACTCTGTCTCAAAAAAAAAGACATAGTTTTCCTGCTTTATGATGTATGTGGAGCCATAAATCATGATAGGTGATGTTGATGCAGGACTGTGACTCCCAATGCTGGGAATCACCCAGAATTAATAGTGCCAGGAAGTAAAAAAAAAAAATCACATCCTTCTTGATTTTTTTTTTCTGTTGTTTTTGCAGTTTTTGGCCGGGCCTGGGTTTGAACCCACCACCTCTGGCATATGGGGCCGGTGCCCTACTCTTTTGAGCCACAGGCACCGCCTACAAATCACATCCTTGATTTCAAAGTTTCCTATGCAAGGCTTAGCCCTGCATGTGTGTATCAGTCAGGGTCCCCCAGAGAAATAGAATCAATAGGCTATGTATGAATCAATAGGCTATACAAGAGGAGAGTAACTATGGGAATTGGCTCACTAGATTACAGGCCAAGAAGTCCCATGATTTTGTTATCTGCAAGCAGGAGAACCAGGAGAGCTGGTGGTATAATTCAGACTGAGTTCAAAGGTAGCTCAGGAGCTCTCATGTCCAAAGGCAGAGGATGGATGTCCTGGCTCAAGGGGAGAGAGGGAGGGACGGAGAGAGAGAGTGAGAGAGATCTTTTTTTTTTGTCTGATCCCTCAATGGATTGCATGGCACCCATTCATACTGGTGAAGGCAGATTTTTTTTACTCCATCTGCTGATTCAAATGCTAAAGTCTTTGAGAAATACCCTCAGAAACACATCCCTGAAATAATGTTTTACCTGCTATCCAGGCATCCCTCAGCTCAGTTAAGTCAATGCATAACATTAATCATCACTTGTGGAAATTGTGGGTCATTTTAGCATGCTAAGTGCTGTAACTTATGCCACCCATAAGAATTCACGGACCCCACTTTAGGCTCAAATTAGATCACATGATTTATTACAACTGCACAGGTGGACCGCTGCCCCAAAGGGCAAATGGCCTTGAAGAGAAATGCAGGCAGTCTTTTATACCCTTTTTGTGCTGATGTGGCAAAGCAAGCATATACAAAAGTGGAACATGCCAGTTACAGGGCGGGGTTACAGTCAGGTGGTCAGGGGGCTGGCACAGGAGGTTGCATCGTGGCAGTTGGCACGAAAACTAACTTGGCTTTGGAAACTCAATAGCTTGGGAAACTCTGCTTGAGTGAGTTTTCACCATTGTTTCAACCGCGGCCAGTGGAGTCAGGGAACTCAAAGAACTTCCTTGTCAGAAACCTGTTCTCGGAATTAACCCAAGGGGGGGGCACACTGGGGACCAAGGCCGAGACAGGCTGAGACAGACTTGGGTCTTTTGGGGGCTGTTAGCCTACAGCATAAGAAAATGTGTCTTTAGTGGCTAAAACAGGATGTCATTTGTAATTTTCCCTATCTTCTTCACCACTAAATCAAGGTCAGGAGTACAATCTTTTTCTTTTTTTTTTTTTTTTTGAGACAGAGCCTCAAGCTGTCACCCTGGGTAGAGTGCGGTGGCATCACAGCTCACAGCAACCTTCAACTTAAACTCCTGGGCTTCAGCAATTCTCTTGCCTCAGCCTCCCAAGTAGCTGGGACTACAGGCGCCCACCACAACGCCTGGATATATATGTTAGTTGTAGTTGTCATTGTTGTTTGGCAGACCTGGGCTGGATTCAAACCTGCCAACTCCGGTGTATGTGGCTGGCGCCTTAGCCGCTTGAGCTACAGGGACCAAACCAGGAGTACATTTTTGAATGCTAACAGATCTCTGTGATTGATGGAAAGGGGGAAAGACGTTCACGCACAAGAAGTCATCAAATGAACAACATGCATGTGGTTAGTGCTCCCTCAAAACTGATGTCAGAATGTCTTTTCCCCTGTGTTGCCAAAGGGCAATAGGCAACTAATTCACACACACACATACACACTCTCCATCTCTTCTCCTTAGCCTGGGTTTCCAGTGACAAGCAGAGCAAAGGGCAGTTGGGCTCTCCTCCCTCACACAGGCTGTTCCAGGACTGAGAGCTGAGACCACAGGACAAAGAAAATGTCAACTAGTTCTTCCTGAAGTGCAGCTGATATTCTGTGAACTCCAACCTTGTATTTTGATCAAGGAATTTTGCTCAGAGCATGTTGTACTTTCTGAACATAATATTTGACATTAACTCCGGAGTATAATATTAATGTGCTTGAGCTGCCATAACAAAATGCCAGATTGGGCGGCTGAGCAACAGAAAGGTATTTTCTCACAATTCTGGGGGCTGGAAGTCCTAGATCAAGGTGTCAACAGGGCAGTTTCCACCGAGGCTTTCTATCCTTGCAGATGGCCACCTTCTCCTCTCTGTGTACACGTATGGTCTTTCCTATGTGTCTTTGTCCTAATCTCCTCTTATAAGGAGACCAATCCTCTTGGATTAGGGCCCAACACATATGACCTCATTTTAACTTAATTACCTTTTTACTCTATCTCCAAATACAGTCACATTCCAGGGTACTGGAAGTTAGGATTTCAACATGGGAATTTCGGGGTGAGGACTCAATTCAGTCCATAATAAACAGGTTTTCCTACCTTCTCAGCTAGAAGGCAGGGAGCATTACTATCTCTATAGTTCTCTCTTTTCCTCTAGTGTCAAAATTAATCAGTTTTGTATTGGCATGAAATATTTTTTGCTTGTTCTAGAAATAAACAAACCTGTAGACTTACCTGGAGAAGCCAAGGTTTGAGCTGTGAAAAAGAGCTCCTATCCCTTCCTGCACTCACTGGCAAAGTGGCCTTACAGTCATTACTCTGGAGCCAGGGCTTGGTCACTGCTGCTGCCCTTTGGGCCTGCGGCCTGGCTGTGGCCATTTGCATTGCTCCTCTGTATTATGTTCACAATCTCATTCCTCCTTGTCAGGGCCACATGACTCCTTTCTGCCTTGGTGAGTTACTTTGAGCCCTATATTCTAGCTCCGAGTTTTGGGGATAAAACACAATACCATAATAACAAAGAAAATGCAAATTTAACACATGTAAACTCTAAGAGGCAAATGATATGCAAATACAACAGCTCAGCTGGCCAGGTCATCCCTGTGATTCTTGCACAACTTCTGAGGATATGACAATGGTTAAAAACACAAGGAGGGCTGGGCACGGTGGCTCACACCCATAATCCCAGCAGCTGAGGAGTTCAAGATCAGTCTAAACAACAAACAGCAAGACCCATCTCTACTAAAAGCAGAAACATTGGGAGGCAGAGCAGTTAAAAAAAAGGAAAGAAAAATTAGCCAGCTTGGGGCAGCACCTGTGGCTCAGTGGGCAGGGCATCGGCCCCATATACCAAGGGTGGCCGGTTGGAATCCGGCCCCGGCCAGCTAAAACAGCAGTGATAACTGCAACAAAAAATAGCTAGGGGTTGGGGGCGGCTACAGGCACCGCCCCCATATACTGAGGGTGGTGGGTTCAAACCTTCCCCGACCAAACTGCAACAAAAGAATAGCCAGGCGTAGTGGCAGGCGCCTGTAGTCCCAGCTACTCGGGAGGCTGAGGCAAGAGAATCGCCTAAGCCCAAGAGCTGGAGGTTGCTGTGAGCTGTGACGCCACAGCACTCTACCCAGGGCAACAGTGAGACTCTGTCTCAAAAAAAAAAAAAAGGAAAAATTAGCCAGTCTGTAGTTCCAGCGACTCAGGAGGCTGAGGCAGGAAGATTGATTGAACCTAGGAGTTGGAGGTTGCCTACAAAAATAAAAATAAAAAAAGAACACGAGGTTACTGCATATCATCCCAATCAACCTCACTTTACAGGTTTGTAGAATTTAGGTAACAAATGGGCTTGTTGTTCTTTCCTCTATCAGTGCAAAAGCCCTCTGGGGCCCCTGCATAGGGGAGCCCTGGATAGAGGACTAGGGCAGGCTCTGGGGATGGCAGAAAAGATTCAGTGTGGTTTCTGCCTTCAAGGCCTTCTGAACTGGCAGGAGAAGTAAGCACTGTGCACACCGCCCAAGAAACAGGACAGAGACCAGACTGTGGTGCTGTGGCCTGAGCCCAGGAGCAGAGGCCCAAATGACTCCTCTGTCATCATGCAGCCTCTTTGAGCCTTGTCGTCTTCGTCTGTGAGTTGAGGATATGCTTATTTTTTAGGGCTGAGAGATGCAAAATCCCTCAGGCCCCTGTGTTCCTCTTTCTGTCCACCCCACTCCCCAGTTGCGTGGTCGCGTGGTTCCCACAGGGGCTTCAGTGTTTACGAGTGACATCACCCTCAGCCACTCTTGCTTGGTTGGGGGTGGGGCCCTGCCTGGGCCCAACCAATCAGAATCCTTTCCTGGGATTTTGGTTTAACCCGCAGTCAGGGCAGCTGGGGCAGAGAGAGGTGCGGGTCTGGCGGGGTCAGCAGACCTGCTTACGCAGGAAAGCCATCTAGAGTGAAAGAGCCTGCAGGCCTGCGGCAGGAACACGGCAGGGAGTATGCTGCCTTTAGTGTCCCTCGGGTTGTCTCTGGGGTCCTCCCTGTGTGGGGTTTCACTTACCCCCCTTCCATGGGGTCTGGTAGAGACTGTGGCAGCCTCTGTTCCCCCACACCCGCCCCTCCCTCAGTCCTTGCCCATCCTCCCTCTCCACTCCCATAAGCAAAATAAAAAACGTCAAAAACTTTGTTAAATAATGTTAGTTTTACAAAAGACTCACGAGGCAACATGCCACCCCACACAATTTCTCCAATTTTCTTTTCTTTCTAAATCTCCCACCTCCCAACACAAACACACACACACACCCAGGTCCTGTCCCAAGCTCTTTCCTCCTCCCATACCACTTCTGCTGTCTCTTCTTTGCAGCTCAGCAACACAACACCAAGCCCCAGGTTTCCCCCATAGTGACTGCTTGTTTTTATGCATTTACCTGGGGTTGTCTATTTGCCTGGCACCCAGCCCAGAGGGGCTGTGCAGTGTTTGTGGGGACACTGGAAACTGCTCTGTGGCCTGAACTTGCCCACCTTCTGTTGGGCCTGGCCAGAGAAGGTGTGTGGTCAGAGGAGGCCCTAACACCCAGGATGCGTTAGCTGCTCTGGACATCTACTAGGCAAGGAGATGGGGCTTTTTTTTTTTTTTGAGACAGAGCCTCAAGCTGTCACTCTGGATAGAGTGCTGTGGCATCACAGCTCACAGCAACCTCCAATTCTTGGGCTCAAGTGAGTCTAATACCTCCGCCTCCCAAGTAGCTGGGACTACAGGCGCCCACCACAACGCCCGGCCATTTTTTGGTTGCAGCCGTCATTGTTGTTTGGCAGGCCTGGGCTGGATTCGAACCTGCCAGTTGAGCCACAGGCGCTGAGCCATGAGGACTTATTTTGAACTTCAGATGTGTTTCTAGAGCTTGTTACTCGCAGGCTTATCTTTTTTTTTTTTTTTTTTGCAGTTTTTGGCCAGGGCCGGGTTTGAACCTGCCACCTCCAGCATATGGGGCCAGTTCCCTGCTCCTTTCAGCCACAGGCGCTGCCTATTTTTTTTTTTTTTTAAAGAGACAGAGTCTCACTCTATTGCCCTTGGTATAGTGCTGTGGCATCACAGCTCACAGCAACCTCCAGCTTCTGGGCTTAGGCGATTCTCTGGCCTCAGCCTCCTGAGTAGCTGGGATTACAAGCACTGACACAACACCCGCTTATTTTTTGGTTGCAATTTGGCCGGGGCCAGGTTTGAACCCGCCACCCTTGGTATATGGGGCCAGTGCCCTACACACTTAGCCATAGGCTCCGCTCAGGCTTGTCAAATAGTTCTATAAACCTAGAATAAGATACTGTTAGCGGGGACAGTGTCTAGAGGCATTCAAAATGGTGCAGCGTTTGACATACCATTGTAGGCTTTCCTACAATACAGCCTCTAACAAAACCAGGCTGTCCCGAACCCCTGGTAATAGAATTGTTTACCTTTATACCAAGAAGGCTGGGAAAGCACCAAAATCTGCATGTGGTGTGTGCCCAGGCAGACTTCGAGGGGTTCGTGCTATGAGACCTAAAGTTCTTATGAGGTTGTCTAAAACAAAAAAACATGTCAGCAGGGCCTATGGTGGTTCCATGTGTGCTAA
>CAUYON010089342.1:0-12426 GCA_963573935.1 Arctocebus calabarensis | reverse complement strand
ATTATGATTCAATAAAATTATTAAAAAAAAAAAAAAATATCTATGCACAGGGCCAAAGACATTTGTAAAGGCTCCAAAAGTTTCAAGTACTGGCTCAGCACCTGTGGCTCAATGGGCTAAGGTGCCAGCCACGCACACCTGAGCTGGCGGGTTCGAATCCAGCCCGGGCCCGCCAAACAACAATGACGGCTGCAACCAAAAACTGGCCAGGCGTTGTGGCGGGCACCTGCAGTCCCAGCTACTTGGGAGGCGGAGGCAGGAGACTCGCTTGAGCCCAGGAATTGGAGGTTGCTGTGAGCTGTGATGCCATGGCACTCTATCCAGGGTGACAGCTTGAGGCTCTGTCTCAAAAAACAAAACAAAACAAAACAAACAAACAAAAAAGTTTCAAGTACTTTCTATCTTCTTACTTATCACCACCAGCCCATCAGCAATGTGATAGCGTTTGATGTTTGATGAATGCAAATTTAAGAAAAAGAAAAATTTTTATTCCTTTGTGAATATAGGACAGAAAAGCCACTTAGAAGGCTCTGTGTCTGCAGAATTAGAGCAGGGAGGAACAGTAAGCAAACGTTTAAATGGTAGGCACTAGGGGGGTTTCCATTTTGTCTTAAAAGATTTTGCAAAGATGGGTATTCTGTTATCATTTCAAGGGATCTAATTTTTAAGCTCTCTTAGGTCAACAGAAAGCTTCTCTTCTTTACTATAAGTTTAGCACATATTCCATTTCCTCTGAAGAGGCAAAAAACAACTATCTAGCTTTAACTTCTTGATTACCATTGAAGTTTATGACCCCACTGTACAGTTAAATATGTAAAACCTATAAGCGCCTTTGTAAGAATGGATGAAGAAGATACTTCCTCTGGATGGGTGCATGTTCTGACGAGCAAATGATGCCTCAGTATGAGAAGAAGGGGCTCATCCTGATGAGTTCAGCCTGAGCCACTGCCTTCTTGGATGAGACCCCTCGTGCAGCGCACAAACTCCACAACTGTATAGGGCAGCTCTTCAGATGGTCATTGTAACCACAGGGCTCTCTAGCAATAAAGGTATCTCACATCTGCCTGGTACATTAGCGTTTACAAAATTCTTTCCCGTTATCTCATTTAATTCCTTCGAGAATCATTTAACAGAACGTTATCTCTGTTTCATAGATAAGGAAGCCTAGGGAGGCTGCAGTGCACAGCTGGTAAGTGGCAAGACCAGGAGGTGGAGAGGCAGCCTCTTGTTCACGTCCAGCCCTTGTTCCCCAGTTTAAATGCACTTTTTTTAGAACATTGAGCCCCAAAATTCAGACACCATCACGGAGCTCTACCAATGACTTAACAACAATAAGTGCAGGCCTTCTGCGTGTGAAGTCTGGCTCTGAAGGTGATTGGAGTGCCATGCTTACTTTCAAGCTTCCACATTTTGTACCTATAGCATTTCTTTTTTCTTTGCTTTTTTTTTTTTGAGATAGAGTCTTACTATATCCCGTAGGCTAGAGTGCAGTAGCATCAGCCTAACCCAGGGCAACCTCAAACTCTTAGGCTCAACTCATTCTCCTGCCTCAGCCTCCCCAGTAGCTGGGACTATAGACACCCACCACAATACCCAGCTAGTTGTTCTGTTTTCAGTAGAGATGGGGTCTCACTTTTGCTCAGGCTGCACTTGAACTCCTGAGCTCAATGGATCCTCCCGTCTCAGTCTCCCAGAGGACTGGGATTACAGATGTGAGCCACTGTGCCCAGCCTGTAACATTGAGCTCCCAAATGCCCCGTTCAGCTTAATATTGATCATGTCCCCTTCTAATTCCTTTTCTGACACTCCCTCTTCATCCTGCCTGATTTCGTGGCATCTACAAATTTAACCAATGTAAGCTCAATACTTGATTTCAAGTCAGGTGGGAGTCTCAGTCTTAGATCTTCCAGTCTTGATGGGGCCCTTGGCAAGGGTGTTAAATCACATGAGGCCACGTCTCTAAAAGCGTAAGAGCCAGGGCCAACACCCTCCTCTGTGCCCGGTGGAAGAGTAGACATTTCAGTTCTGTGAGATGCAGGGTCTCTGTCGTAGCTACTCCAGCTACCCTCGTAGCCCAAAAGCAGCTGCAGACAATTGTAAGCAAATGGGTGTGACAGTTCTCAATACAGCTTGACTTATGGACACTATAATTTGAATTTCATATGATTTTCACATGTCACAAAACATTCTTTCCATTTTGATTTTTTTCTGCCCTTTTAAACATCTAACAACAATTCCTAGTTCACTGACTATGTAAAAACAGGCTACAATTTGCTGGGTTTGCTAACCGCAATGAAGAGATCAATCTCTGTATTAGGGTCCAGGGAGCCAGAGACAACTAAGACTTTCACCTCCCCTGCCCAGTCTACCGGGCAGCCAAATCACTAGTATCAAATCTACAAGCCAGAGGTCGAAAATAACAAAATTTCCTTTAATGAAATAGATTTCATATTCGACCTAGAAACAACCACTCCTGTCGAGTTGGACTACCCACTGCTGTAGCTAAGTAGACGAAGTTTCATTCACTCGAAGTTTCGGATGTTCATAGCTCCCGTTTCCCTTCAGACTTGGGCTCCATGAAGTTTTTGCAGAAAAAACATATGAAAGGATTTTTCACTTGGTGTTAATAATAAATAGTTTCAGGTGGCAAGTGCTGGCCGAGCTCCGTGTTGCCCTTGGCTCTGGCGTGGGCACGGCCATGTCGACTTCGTCTTGTCTTGGGAGAGCCTGGTTCAGGCCCTGCAGTCCAGACCTGGGGTCCTCGCTTCCAGCTGGCCACATGCTTCTGTGAGTTGGATAAATGATTCTGATCCGAGATGGTGGATTCTGCACAAATTCTTTTTTCAAGAGGAATTTCAAGCTGATGGCATGAACTGGGGAGGAAGAGCTGATAGAGAAATAGAAAAATTTCCTATGGCAGAAAGTTTAAAGTGGCCTCCCAGGATAGGACCTCAGAAGGGCTTTGGGCCTGAAAACACAGCACCCTGGAAGATGACGAGTCTGTATCCTGTGGGTTTAGCTACGAAGTCTGGGTCCCAGACTGACGTCAAACCTCCACCTCCACTCCTTGGCCGCATCCTGTGCTCGGGACCCTCTGCTTCTGCCCAGAGGGTTTCCAGGTTTCTGCCCCTAAC
The DNA here is from genome assembly GCA_963573935.1 of Arctocebus calabarensis. NCBI lineage: Eukaryota > Metazoa > Chordata > Mammalia > Primates > Lorisidae > Arctocebus > Arctocebus calabarensis. The sequence continues at coordinate 9,292 of CAUYON010089342.1, read as the reverse complement.
TCTCACCTGATCTCTGTCAATGTGGCTGTCCTTTTGAATTAGTGATTCTCTTTCCCTGCTTTTCTGCTCTTTTCAAAGGGCAAAGTTGGGTTTTAGGGGAGGAAAAGAAGGCAAATTAAATCAGAAAGTATTATGCTTCTGTGTCAAATCAGTAATGTATAGAAATATAAGTTTTTGTTATATATAGTTATAACAATACATAGTTTAATTCTGCTAAATGTATTATAAAACATATTCTTGTACAATGCAGGTAGGTGTGCAAAGCAGTATAATAGACAACCCTGTTAGAATACAATTTGACATCATACATCAGAAGGTTTAAAATTCTTTGTATCCTTCAATTGCAATTGAAGGATATATCTAGGGTGTATTCCAGAGTCTAGAAGAATCCTCAACATAGGAAAAAAAAACCTTGCAGCACAGACATATTCATCGTAACATAATTATAATGGCAAAAGGACAACCTAACTACCCAAGCATGGGAAGACTAAGCTGTGTTGTATGTATGTTGATAATACAATAAAAAGAGAAAGAATGCAAATGCCCTGTATGAATCCTGCCATTAAGAGAGTATTTGCACAGAAAAGGCTGGGAGACAGCATTCCAGATAATCGCTACTCTCCTGTTTATACCTGTTTACACGTCACAGGCACTGCCACAGAGGTACACTGCTGTCACCAGTACAGCCAGAGGGAAACAAATGGAAAAGTCCATTGGTGAGCTACTGCTTAGAGAAAACATCTGAACTTATATAAAGTTGCTTACACAAAATAAGCACAATGACTTTTTAAAAATCTGAACTCTACATCAGGGGCATCAAACATAAACGCCTCCAGGAGCCAAGCCAATAGCATAAGCCAAGAAGGGAAGCCACAGGGGGCCGATGGCAAACCGCAAGCCTGTGCCCCTTCTGAGGGTGGCCCCTTTGCCTCTCCTGCCCTTTGGGAATGCAGGTTCAGTTTTTCAAGAAGAATTCCATATCTGGCAATTCATGTGACAGCTCTTGATTTTCACATATTAAGATCTAATTTAAACTAAAAATATATTGCACAGGCCAAAGAAAATATGCTAGATACTTTTGGGACAGGGGTGGCAAAGGTGCCTATTTACCTCTTCTGCTCTGTATTTGAACAATACATGACTCATTAGACTACAGAGAATCAGATCTATTATAGAAACAGGCTACCATGGCCAGACGGTGGGAATCTGGTGATTTCTTTTCTTTCTCAGGCTTCCATATATTCTCGATTTTCTTGAATATACATGGATACTTTTATAATGGAAACATTAAAGCATTGTTTTCCACTAAAGCACAGTTTCTTTTTTGCAGATTTCTCAGACCCCCAAGCTTCTTTTTCTTCTTTCGCTCCACACATGATGGCTGTTAAATTAAATATTTACTTGTTCTTAAAGGTAGATGTTATATAGACAGCACTGGCAGAGTATCGCAGAGATAGAAGACTTGCAGATACCAGCACAAAATGTGGCCCCTACAAAGTACCGACAGGGAAACAGGCTGTCAGTCCACCTCTGCCCCGCCCCTTCCTGCCAACACCCAATCAGAAAAGAGAATTGATTCCTGGAGCCTAATTTCTCGCACCTAATGTATTACAAGAGTGCAGATCAGGAGGGCTGGGACGTAAGTACAGTTATGGAATTTATGATGTTACAGGAAGAGTTGAGGTCTTGGAAAAAGTGGAAGATTTTACATTCTTCCCGGATTTGAAAGCTCAACTATTTCTCCAGATATTAAAAAGAAAAAAAGAAGTAACAGAAGACCACCTGCAATTCTACTCAAGGCAGAGCCTCAGATGTTTGAGAAAAATACATAAAGGAAGTCCAATCTTCTCTTTTAGAAGTTCGAGAGCCATTAAGAGCCCTTTTAATTTCCTTTACATTTTCCTTGTAAGTTCAAAGGAATAGTTCAAGTTCTGCTTCGTGCTCAGCGACAGCTCGGCCTGTGCGGGAGGGAGTCGGTTTTTCATTCTTTGCTTCTCCTTGAGAATGTCTTTGACTCTTACTTGCAAGGGAGCTTCCCACCTGGGCCGAGGCTGGGGGGGTGGGCTTGCTGGGGGCCCTGGGACACTGTGGTGGGCAGGGGGCAGTGAGGTGAAGTGCTCAGGGAGGGGTTTGCATGACTTTGAACTTCTGCCAGGATTTCTAATGGTGCTGAGATTTTTTCCCCATAGGTTGTAAGTTTGTCTCAGGGCTGGTTAACATTTAACGACCAGTTCTCCAAGGAGTAGAGTCCTGATTTACAGCATTTACTGATTTTTGAATATGTCAATATTCCCAGCATAGCTGATTTTAAGTTACCAACCCTATGTCACCAAGCGCAGAGCCAGGAAGAGAAGCATAGGTGGGCTCCTCTGCCCAACCCCGATCTGCTCCGTGAGAGCTCCACCAGAGTCGGTTGCTGTCCAGTGGGGCTGCGGAGTCCCCTTGAGAAGTTTGTGCCCGGCTCAATTCCCCATTGCTGCTTTCTCTTCCTTTGTTTAGACAAAAAGCTCAGTCTTACTCTGTGATGTTTTAACATGTAGATTGTTTAACCTCAAAATTTCCTATATTTTATCTCTTATAATAGTTTTAATGATTTTATTTTTATTTATTTAATTTTTGAGACGGTATCACTCTGTCACCCCAGGTAGAGTGCTGTGGCATCATAGCTCACAGCAACCTCAAATTCTTGGGCTCAAGCAATCCTCCTGCCTCAGCCTCCCGAGTAGCTGGGACTACAGGCACCTGCCACAACCAGCTCTTTTTTAGAGATGAGTCTCTCTTTTTCAGGCTGGTGTCAAACTCCTGAGCTCAGGCAACCCACTCGCCCTGCCTTGCAGAGTGCTGGGACTACAGGCATGAATCACCAGATCCAACCTGATTTTACTTCTTTTTTTTTTTTCTTATAGAGACAGAGTCTCACTTTATCGCCCTCGGTAGAGTGCCATGGCATCACTCAGGTCACAACCACCTCCAACTCCTGGGCTTAGGCGATTCTCTTGCCTCAGCCTCCAGAGAAGCTGGGACTACCGGCGCCCGCCACAACGCCTGGCCGTTTTTCTCTTTTTGCAGTTCCACCAAGGCCGTGTTTGAACCCGCCACCTTCAGTATATTGGACCGGCGCCCTACCCAATGAGCCGCAGGAGCCACCCCTGATTTTACTTCTTTACTATTGTTTATTTCAGATGGGGAACACTGGACGTAGGATCACCGGGAGCTACAGAGAGTTCGTGCATGGTTCATAATGACAGGGCCTCATCGCTCACCGAAAACACATGTGAAGGTCAAAAACAAACAGCACGTGGCACTGTTGCGCCTCTGTGGTGTACTAGAAATTATGATTCATAAGATAAAGAAGAAAAAAATCCATGCACAAAAAATAAAAATTGCCCACAATTCTAACAACCAGATGTAAAAACTGTACTTTTGGGGTGTGTGTGTGTATACACACACATTTTGTCCACAAAATGAATTCGTACCGTGCATTCCTCTTGGTAACACTCTCCTTTCCATTCAATGAACACATTTCTCCTCGGTTCCTGGTAACGCTGCAGGGGGAGCGTTCATGATACTGACACACCTCACGTTGTCCCTGATCCTCCTATAGTTGGGCATTTAGGTTGTTTCTTATATTGCATGTCCTCATGTGCATAATTTTTTATATCTTTGAGTGTTCCTTTAGGTTTAATTTCTGAGAATGCAACTGCTTGATCAGGGAGGCTACAAATCTAGTTCCAGGCCTTTGATTGGACCGTCAGACGGAAGCTGGGGAAGGTAGGGTAACAGCTGCACCTGTGAGGACTTTGACTGAAGGGACACAAATGCCACTATAGAGAGTGGACACAGTGAAATACCTTGTATAAGGTGACAGTTAAAGGAAGGAAGGGAGGAAGACGGGCGAGGAGACTGTGGAATCCTTTATCCAGAGTGGATTTCCTCCCAAGGAAGGTACAAAAGGGACCTGGAATCTGCTCTCAGAGCTCTTGGAAATTTGAGCCTTGGGTCCAAGCCCGGCTGCCCCCTGGCAGAGGAATGCTGTCAGCTCTGCTCTTCAGGCTAGCATGGTCTCACTGCAGGAGTCAGCTCCTGCTGCAGTTGCACTGGGTTTTAGACACCCCTGGGTCTTGGCGGCTCGGAATAACAAATGCTTCTCTCCTACCCATGGTCTGCAGGTCAGCAGCAGCGACTGATTCATGCTGAGTGTCAGACCGCAGGCATAGCCCTCTTCGGGACCCACGGTGAAGGACCCATGGTTAAGGTGTGTTGGAGTGTGAGCTCCCGCCAGGGCAGACACCTGAAGACCCTGGAGCCAGTGCTCACGGCCGTCACGTGGTCTTCTCTGTCCACATTCCATTGGCCAAAGCGAGTCACATGGCCCAACCAGGTGGGGACAGGTGGGGAGGCCCACTGGCTCTACAGGGAAAGGGTAGAGAGAGGCAGAATTTTCTAAACAATGTTCAATCAATCACAGCAATTCCGTGAAGTTTTGCACATTTAATGAAGGTGCTACATGAGCTAGTTTCTCCTGAAAGCGCTCCCAAGCTGAGAAAAGGGTGTACAATTAAAGGGTGAAAAACGGCAAAATGAGCAGCTTGCTACATAACTGCCTAAGAGATACCCTCTCCCAAGTTGCTGGCCACCTCCAAGTCATACCAGAGAGAAACAGGTTGAAATTGCTGCCTGGAGGCCAGGTAGATCCTGATTTATACACACACACACACACGTTTTGGGGAACATTGTTAAAGAGGAGAAATGCAAAATTATAAACATAAATCAGATTAAATAGTGTTTAGGGCAGGGTGCAGTGGCTCCTGCCTATAATTGTAGCACTCTGGGAGGCCAAGGAAGGAAGATCCCTGAGCTCAGAAATTCCAGATCAGTCCGAGCAAGAGCAGAGACCCCATCTCTACTAAAAATAGAAAAACTAGCTGGGTGTGGTGGTGAGCCCCTATAATCCCAGCTACTCAAGAGGCTGAGGCAGGAGGATTGTGTGAGCCCAGGAGTTTGAGGTTGCTATGAGCTAGAGGGATGCCAGGGCACTCTAGCCTGGGGCAACAGAGTGAGATTCTGTCTCATAAATAAATAAATGTCTATTTAGAATGTTAAGATAAACCATATATTACACATTTTGAAAAATCTAGTAATTAACAAAAAATACCACAGTCCAGAATAGATAGATTTAGTCATGCTTCTGGCATGGTAGCTTCTGACTCCAAATATTTCAAACTTGTTCCTTCTCCACAATCTTCACCTGCTCACAACATCATGGCTCTGGCCCTGGACCCGCGTGTTGGGTAGGTGAAGGCAGAGAGTATCTCTGGAAACAACCTGAATGTCCATCAGCTGATGAACGGATGAACAAATGGCGTAACTCAGTCATAAAAGGGATAAAGCATCGATTCCTGCTATGACATGAATGAATCTTGCAAACACGCTCACTGGAAGGTCACATATTGTATGAGTCTATGTATGTGGAAAGTCCAGGGTAGGCAAATACATACAGATCATAACGGCAGGTGGATGAGAGGTGAGGGGCTGGCAGTGGGGAAGTGATTATGGAGGGAGCGATGACCGTGTTCTAGAGATAGTGATGACGGTTGCTCAACCTTATGAAAAATGAAAACCGTTGGATTATACGCTTTAAAAGGTCAGTTTTATGGAATGAGAGTTATATCTCAGCTTTGTAAAAAAAAGAGAGCGAGGGGGGTGGCACCTGTGGCTCAGTGGGCAGGGCGACGGCCCCATATACCGAAGGTGGCAGGTTCAAACCCAGCCTCTGCCCAACTGCAAAACAGAAAAATAGCCGGGCGTTGTGGTGGGCACCTGTGGTCCCAGCTCCTCAGGAGGCTGAGGCAAGAGAATTGCCTAAGCCCAGGAGTTGGAGGTTGCTGTGAGCTGTGATGCTACTGTACTCTACTGAGGGCAATAAAGTAAGACTCTGTCTCTACAAAAATAAAAATAAAAATAAAAAAAGAGAGCGAGAGAGAGCACTCCTGAAAGCCGTGCCTATTCCATTCAAACAGCTGGGAGTAGCCATAAACGGTATAAATATAATACCAACAGGAAAATGCCAATGCGTCTGTCCTGCTCTTACCACTCAGCACACTTCCACAACCACATCTGTGAAATTTCTGTCCACACATTGAAAAACCGTCTGCAGACACAGCTGGGTGTTCTCTGGTTAGCTCCGTTCTGATGCCATCCACCTGGACACGGCATCAGACCCCACAGGCTCAGGCTCACAACCCCACAGCCCCCTCCACACGCCCAGCAGAAGGCCCAATTGCTTTGCCAGTGCTTCTGGCTGACTGGCTGCAAAGCAGGACCCTTGGACCCCTTCTTTGGGTCCAATTAATTTGCTAGGAGAGCTCCCAGAACTCAGAGAAACACATTTACCGGTTTATCATAAATGACATTACAGGCTGCGGGCAGTGGCTCACACCTGTAATCATAACACTCTGGGAAACCCAGGAGGGGAGATCACTTGAGCTCAGGAGTTTGCAACCAGCCTGAGCAAGAGCAAGACCCCGTCTCTACCAATGGAACAACTAGCTGGATGTGGTGGCGGCGGGCGCCTGTAGTCAGAGCTACTCAGGAGCTGAGGCAGGCAGAGCGCTTGAACCCAGGAGTTTGAAGTTGCTGTGAGCTTTGACGATGCCACCACACAGAGCAACAGAACAGGACTCTGTCTCAAAAATAAAAAAAAAAAGGGGACAGTGTAAAGGACACAGATTAACAGCTGGAGGGGAGAGATGCAGCGGTCGAGGGGGGAGAGGGGCCAGCTGGGGCCCCAGCCACCAGGCGTCTCGTTAATACACAGAGACAGTGTGATCACCCCAGAGTCCGATGACGTTAGGAACCATGTGCCAGCCACCAGGGAAGGGAACGAACACCCGCAGTTCGGAAGGAGATGGCGACGTTCAGTCAGGAAAGGGTTACCTACGTGACCATGGTCCTGTAACAGAATGCAGCTGAAGATTCCTACCCCACAGCGCTGCAGGGCGATGCGTCACATCCGTGGGGACACCGGTGTGAACACATCGGCACACAGCCACTTACAGTGCATAATCCTAGGTAATAATAAGTGACTGTGTTACTGGCTTATGTATTCACGATATTATACTTTTATCATTATTTTAGAGGGCACTCCCCCTACTTATTAATAAAAAAGTTAACTGTAAAACACCCTCAGTAGGTTCTTTTGGTTCTGCAGAGAAGGCCTTGTTAGCTCCATGCCTGTCACTGCCCGTGGGACACGGCTTGGAGGTGGAGACAGTGACACAGATGGTCCTGACCCCATGTAGTGTGTGTGTCTTAGTTTATAACAGAAAGTTCAAAAGGAAAAAATAAATCAACAAAAACAACTACACTGCCCCATGAGAAAAAGATGCAACTACATTCAAACAGGGCAGAGGGGACGGGGTGCTACCACCTCAGGAAACCGCACAGGGGTGCATGGCCCTCCTGGGGAAGGGCTGAGTACAAAGTGGACTTTACCTAACAGCTGCAAACAATGTGACCTAATTAACTGTACCCTTATATCAATCTGAAATTTCAACAAAGCAAAAAAAGTTTATATAATAACAACATCAAGTAAAGAAGTATTGGAAGGATGTTTGGAGAGTACTTAGAGATCTAAAAATAGACCTGCCATTTGATCCTGTAATTCCTCTGCTAGGTATATACCCAGAAGACCAAAAATTACATTATAACAAAGATATTTGTACCAGAACGTTTATTGCAGCCCAATTCATAATTGCTAACTCATGGAAGAAGCCCAAGTGCCCATTGACCCCAAGTGGTACATATATACCATGGAATATTATGCAGCCTTAAAAAAGATGGAGACTTTACCTCTTTCATGTTTACATGGATGGAGCTGGAACATATTCTTCTTAGCAAAGTATCTCAAGAATGGAAGAAAAAGTATCCATTGTACTCAGCCCTACTATGAAAATAATTTATAGGTTTCATATGAAAGCTATAACCCAATTATATACAAGAATATGGGGAAAGGGGCAAGGGAGGGGAGGGGAGAGGATGAGTAGAGAGAGGGTGATTGTTGGGACCACACCTACGGTGCATCTTATCAGGGTACAGGTGAAACTTACTGAATGCAGAATATAAAGGTCTTAACACAAAAACTAAGACAATGCCATGAAGGCTATGTTAAACAGTTTGATGAAAATATTTCAGATTGTGTATGAAACCAGCACATTGTACCCTATGATTGCATTAATGTACACAGCTATGATTTAATAAAAAAAAAGAAAGAAAAGAAATATTTTCGCAAAGCTATATGATGTGTGTTTTAAGCTAAGTGCTATTACAAAAGAGTTGAAAAGCTAAAGTATTTTTCAGCCTTTTTTATATCACGGCACACTTGAACCTATAATTAAACTTCCGAGGCAGACTTAAACTGTGTTGATCAAGAAAAGAGTAAAAAAATATATATATATAAATATATTTATATATATATAAATATATTTATATGTATATAAATATATACATATATATGTATATATTTACTGTGCTCCGAACTTCCTTCAAAAATAATTTAAGTAATGGTCTTTAAAATTTTTCTTGCACACCTAAGACCCTCTCGTGACACACACAGGCCATGGCACACCAGTTGAGAATCACTGGCCTAGGGGATCGGGGCCCACATTTCATCTCACAGCCCTGCCTAAGGAGAATTCCAGAGCCTCCAATGTTCACAGCACTGACCATAGCCCCCAGGTGGGCCCTGGTTGGCAGGAAGGATCCCCCCAACCCCGGCTACCTCCTTCTCAAGCTTCTTTTTCCTTCTCTCTTGAATGGTACTCAGGTGCCTGAAATCCCCCAGGTGTTTGGAACTGAACTGCTTCTCAGCCTGGAGAGGCAGCATGTCCAGGGGCTGGAAATTCAGTCATCTGTGGGAGGGTGGGGGTCATGTAATTCCAAATGCCAGAAGACAAATAGAGATTTTGTCTTCTTTTTTTGACATTGAGTGTGTTTTACTGACCCATTTCTCAGTGATCAAACGTTTTGTTTTGCAGCTTGGCGCCTGTGGCTCAAGTGGCTAAGGCGACAGCCACGTACACCTGAGCTGGTGGGTTCAAATCCAGCCTGGGCCCGCCAAACAATGACAGTTGCAACCAAAAAATGGCCGGGCGTTGTGCAGGCACCTGTAGTCCCAGCTACTTGGGAGGCAGAGGCAGGAGACTCCCTTGAGCCCAGGAGTTGGAGGTTGCTGTGAGCTGTGGATGCCACAGCACTCTATCCAGGGTGACAGCTTGAGGCTCTGTCTCAAAAA
>CAUYON010089339.1:0-10081 GCA_963573935.1 Arctocebus calabarensis | reverse complement strand
AGCCCTTTGTCTCAGCTTTCATCCCCTGCGGGCCAGGTTAAGCAAAGCAGCCCCTCTGTGAGTATTCTCCCACAACAATTCCACAACACTTGGAAAGGAAAATCAAACCTTCCCATTACCACACACCCAGTGTACAATGTTGGAAAGTCCTCGGGTGATTGGCCCAGTTAAAGAGGTACCCAATCAATTGTCCCAGCCAGTATCAACCTCAAATCAAAAAATTGAAAAGTCTCTGGCAACTAGACAGCAGAAGTCTGCTGGCAGCTTTAGTATAACTCACTCCAGTGTTCTGTGAGCTCAGGAGGGCCCCCCCAAGCCAGTAAATTAGCCTGGGAAGGTAGATGCCTCTTTCCCCGCCTTGCCCCTCTGTCGCACCCAGTATCTGGTAACCCTGCAGGACTGTGGTCCAGTTCCCTCCAATGAGCAGATGCTCTAGAGGTTTGTGCCTGCCTAGGTCACATGGGGCTCTGTGGCTCCTCAGCCAGTCCACCGGTTGTGTCAGTGTTGGCAGGGAGGGAGGTGAGACCTAACAACCTGGGTACTTGATGGGGGCTGGGGCGATTCACTCAGTTCCAGCCCCGTCCCTGATTGATGTAAAGTAGATGAAAAAGCTGATAGAACAGAACAAGTTCGCAGAATTTCTGCCCTGTGGAGGATACGCTGGGCTGCTAATAGTCCTGAGCTTCAGCCCTTTGTTTCAGCTGTCATCCCTTGAGGGCCAGGTGTGGCCGAAATTTAGCAAAGCTTTGGTCCGCTTTTCGGCCAGCCGCTTTTCTGCTCACGCTCTCACCGCTCCCGAGCCGGGAGAACAGCACAGACCAGCGGCAACCCATGCCCTGTCCACACCCCTGCAGAAAGTGTCCAAGAATCTGGACTCCGTTGGGGACAGACCTGCTGACCTGCAGACCTCAGGGTGAGAGTAGAGGAGAGTGCCAGGAGTTCCAACTTGCAGGTAGAGAAAATATACAGTTTTATACAGCTTTATGCCTGGCAGGAGAGTGCCGCAGCACAGGGGAAGGAGATACAGTTTTTAGAGGGTCTCTCCCGTGAGGTAGAGTGGGAGGACATCTGAACTCTGCTCGCTTGTTTGTATGGAGGTATGGTGTGTACTGCGAGCTGTTCTCTTGGGGGAGGGGACTCCCATCCGTTTGGTGATGTGCGCTGTACCTTTTATTTGTATCCTTGGGGTTGCAGGTCGCTCCAGCAGGGTTGATGTGCGTTCCTCGACCTTGTCTCTTGGCTCAGCTCCAAACCGTTGGCTTTCTCCCACAGTTGTGATCTTGATAGATATTGACAAATTCTCCTTCAAAGGAGTTGTATTATTTTGTATTCCTAACAGTAAATGACAGTGTTTGTTTCCCCACAGCCTGACCAATAGAATATGTTGTCAAAATACTGATTTTTGCCAGTTGGTGGGGGGAGTAATGGCATTACAGTCTTGAGTTTCTTATAGCTCTTTATAACTGAGGTTGAGGAACTTCCCACATGTTTGAGGAACATTTGTGTTTCTTTTTCTATGAACTGTGTAGATATTGCAATATGTCAGTGTTGTTGGTATTTCTCTTCTCAACTTCTAAGAAGTCTTTATATTAAAGTAATTAATCACTTGGCTATGACATGGTTTCCAAATATTCTTTCCTAGTTTGTCATTTGACCTGTGTGATGTTATATTAATATAAAAGGCTTTTTAAAAACACTAATATAATCGCATTTATCACCAAATTTTAATTATTGGTTCTGGATTTTGAGTCACAGTTCAATGACTTTCTCCATATCTAGGTTTTAAAAGAATTCATCCATGTTTTCTTTTAGTATTTATAGGATTTCATTCAAAAATATATTTGAATTTTTGATTCATTGTAGTAAAGTTTTCTTCATTGGGATTATGCACATTTCTTATTAAATTTATTCCTAAGTATTTTGTCTTTTTCACTGCTGTTGTAAACACAGGAGAGCTTTCTTCCAAAATACTTTGCAAGTGGCTAATGATTGCAAAAAGGAGGATTATTTGTTAATTTATACTAATTTTATATTCTGCTAATTTACAAAATTATTATTTATGGTATTTTTCCTTTGATTCTTTTGAATTTTCTACTTATATAATCATCTATATGTAGACATAGTTTTATCTCCTTGTTTCTAATTTGTATATCTCCAAATGTTTCTTCTCTTAATTGAATGGGTAATACTTTCAATAAGTTGTTAAATAGCCATAGCAACAGTGAGTATCTTTGCCTCTTTCCTGATTTTAGCAGGAATATTTCTAGTGTTTCCTCATCAGAAGAGATGTTAGCTTTGGGGCTAATTTCTGTGTGCGTGCATATAACTATATGAATAAATAATATATTGATTTTTCTTTTATTGAGTTTTTTCAAAAAATCAGTCATGGGGATTGATTTTGTCAGATTACTTATTAGAATCAAAGGAAGTTAGCTGGGCATTGTGGTGGGTGCTTGTAGTCCTAGCTACTTAGGAGGCTGAGGCAAGAGAATTGCCTAAGCCCAAAGCCAGAGGTTGCTGTGAGCTGTGACACCACAGCGCTCTACTGACAGGGGACAAAGTGAGATTCTGTCTCTAAAAAAAAAAGAATCAAAGGAAGTGATGATATGCTTTAAAAAGTATAGGTCTATTTTCTTTTCTTTCTTTTTTTTGCAGTTTTGTCCAGGGCCAGGCTTGAACCTGCCACCCCTGATATATGAGGCCAGAGCCCTAATGAATTTCTCTATATTGAATCATTCTTACAATCTGGAATAAGCCCTACCTGGTAATTATATATATTCTTTTACTATATTATTTGAGTCTGTGTAAAAGTAGAATTTTATTTAGAATTATTTTCTCACTATTTGGGAGCAAGATTAGGATCTGTTTTTCTTTTATTGTGTGCAATCAATCGTTTTTATATCAATTTCGAATTAACTTCATAAAACTAATTAGGAAATTTTACTTTATGTTCTATGTCTCTCTCTCTCTCTCTCTCTCTCTATATATATATATATATATATAGTTTGTTTGTTTGTTTTGTTTTTTCAGTTTTTGGCTGGGGTGGGGTTTGAACCTGCTACCTCTGGTGTATGGTGCCAATGCCCTACCCCTTTGAGCCACGGGCGCTGCCCTCTGTCTATATTGAAATTATCTGCTCTTTGAAGGTTTGTTACAGTCCTTGAAATAATCTAGACCTGGAATTCTTTTCATTGGGTGGAGGGAGAGCTCTTGATACTTGAAGGGCCCTTTGAATGATAGGTTCACCTGTGCTTCTATTCCATTCTTCCACCTTCCCAGGGACATCTACTTTGCCTTGGATTACTGAAGGCTCTTGGTACTAGGGAGTAGAAAGTAAGCATTCAGGAGTAGAGGATACTTTTCCAAAAGCAGACAGGGCTGGGTGGTGGGGGTTGATAATATACACGGTTGTTAGTGACAAAGATTTTTTGCTTGACCATACTTTACTCAAGCTCCTGAGTCTTCTCCTGGGCTCATCTGTGCAGTTCCTTGTAAAATCCCGCTAAGTCAGTTTTGCAATAATCCCCCACCCTCCATATTTGAGTGCCATAGATACCTGATATAATAAGAAAACAAAAAGTTTTAGGGCTACCCTCAACTCTTTCTGCAAAAGGGAAAATAAAGGCCTTAGACGTGTTAAGAACTGGCCCTGCAGATCCCTCATGAAGGAAATCCCCTGTGGACTTTCCATAAGCAAGTACACACAAACTGTAACTTAGGCTCTGCAGGCTATGTCTAACTCCTACAACTAAAGTCTGTTCAATTCCACACTAATCATGAATTACAAGTTTATCTTCACAGGCAGCAGAACAGAGACAAGACAGGATCAGACATTCTTCCACCCACCCAGGGACACCTACATAAGCTGATCCTTCCTTCACTCCCTCCACTTTTCTCTTCTCACATTTACCTGCCTTATGTAATATGTAGATTTTCCTTGGTCTCACAATAATGTAACCATTTTGTCTCACTACCCTCGCCCCATGACCCCCATGACCCCCGCTTTTCCTGTTTATATGCCTTTATATGCTGAAACTTCCGAATCCCTCTTTGGAACTACAGCCACAGTTTTGAGGTCATTCATGCTTTTCCTGGTGTGTTCTGAACTTTGGCTTAATAAACCTTCATTGACTGAGAGTTTTGCCTGTCACTTATTTGGGCCAACACTGATCGGATTCCTTATCTGCCACCATTTCTCAGGGGATGTCTGACTACTCTGGGCCATCTTGGCAAGAATTTTGTGAAGTCGGTTCAGCTGGAAGCCCCCATGTCCTGCTCTTTTCTCTTAGTACTTTTCCATCTCCTTGGCTGTAAGTTGGGCTTGCCAGTGCTGTGTTCAGAGTTGAGTCCGATCTCTCTCCCCTGCTGCAAAATCTCATCGCCTTGGTCCCTGTACCTAACACGACGGTCCTGTATGAAGCCTGCCTTACTGTGTTTGAACAAGTGGCAGCGAATACTTTTCCTGCTTACACAACAGTATAATCCCACCTAGGATGGATGAAAAGAGGAAAGTGATGTTCGTGGGTGGGAAGGCTGTGAAGTGAGGCTGCAAGGAGAGGCCTAAACTGAGAAGAGAGGATGGCTGCTGCTTCCAGAAGATGTTTCTTCTGACTGCATTCCAACCTGTCCCGGGAGCCCCTGTTCTATTTTTACAGCTGGGAAGGCAGAGGAAATCTCCCATAGTCCACCAAATATCTTGGCAGTCTTTGGGGGTGGGAGGGATCCTCAGAGACTCCTCACCTGAGGGAAAGCGAACAAACCAAAGTCAGCATTCTCCCCCCACCCCAACCTTATCCTCATTTGTATTCGCATAAAGCCAGTGTCAGCAAGCCTCGGATCATAGACTTTCCTTTTGTGATCAGTGTTTGATTTTCTGAGGCATCTCTCCACAAGTGGCTTTGGAAGCACCAATACCCCACTGCTCAGTTGTCTCCGCTGTGAGGGGGCTTTGTTATAGGTGACAGGCAGATGGGTGAGGGATCACAGGCAGGGTCTTTTGGCCCCCCAGCTTCCTTCCTCCCAGGTTCCCTTAGCTGGTCCTTGTTGCCCCACTCGGCCGTAATGCAGCTTGCCACCAGGAGGCGCTGGTCTACAGGGCTGAGAGCCGAAGTGCTTGGACCGGGAGGCCACCATCACCAGCGCAGCGGCAGGCCGTTGCAGGTGGGAGAAAACGGGTGTGAGAGCCTTGGAGCTCCCGCACTCCTTCTGAGCGAGAAGGGGCTTGGGGAGGCTGAAGCCTGAAGACGCTGCTGGGCGATAGTTTCTGCGCCCTGAGAGAACCCTAGGCTGTGCCTCCTGTGAAGTCATGGGCCTTGTGCAGAGTGCCGCCAGTCTCCATCCCTCCTCACTCTTGCTGGCCACAGCGGTCAGGACTGCGTGGGTGGGTGGAGCTGGCTCTGCGCTCCAGTGGGGCATGGCCAAGTGCAGACGCGCTGGGCTGCGGTTCTAGCTAGCACTTCCTCCCCCTTTACAGCACCCATGCGCACCCTCCTGCACCAGGACTGACCACCTCTGTCTAGCACAGACCACAAAGGTCAGGGGCCCATTTTAGAACTTCATTTATTTATTTTTAGTTTAGTTTGTTCATTTATTACTTATTTTTTGAGACAGAGTCTCAAGTTGTCGCCTTGGGTCAAGTGCCATTGGGTCATCATAGCTCACAGCAACCTCCAACTCTTGTGCTCAAGCGATCCTCTTGTCTCAGGCTTTTCTATTTTTAGTAGAGGGGGAGGGCCTTGCTCTTGCATAGGCTGGTCTGGAACCCATGAACTCAAGCAATCCACCTGCCTCAGCCTCCCAGAGTGCTAGGATTACAGGAGTAAGCCACTGCACCGGCTATTTTTATTTTTAATTTTTATTGTTTAGGATTCACTGAGGGTACAAAGAATTAGATTGCACTGATCATATCTGTTAGGTAAAGTCCCTCTTATAATTGTGTCCTGCCCCCAAGTGGTGTGCCATACAAGTAACCCCTGATCCCCTCTCCCTCTTCCTGGCTCCCTCAGTCCCTTGCCTCCCTCCTGGAATTGATTTGAATTTTTCTCTTAGGAGGCTATTTATTAGATCATCTACTGGATTTATATTAGAATTGAATACATTGGATTCTTGCTTCTTGATTGTTGTGATATTTACTAAGAAAAATGTGTTCCCCACTGGAGGATGGCCTGTCCCTGAGGTGAAGGCCTCCTGGGACAGTGACCCCATCAGAGCCCAAACTGGACTGAGGGTACCTGGAGCAAATTCTCATGGCTCCAGCTTGTGTCATCACCCCTCAAGAGCCCCAGGTTTGACTTATAGTGGAGCGCCAGCAGATAAAATTTCTTTTGGACACCAGAGCAACCTTTTCTGTACTTCTCTCTAACCCTAGTCTTTTATCCCAAATCCATAACTACACAGGGGGTGTCTGGAAAGCTGATTACCAAATTTTTCTCCCAGCCTCTAAGCTGCAATTGGGATGACTTTGTTATTCTCTCATGCCTCCCTAATCATGCCTGAAAGTCCTGCTCCCCTTTTGGGGAGGGACATACTAACTAAAATGGGAACTTTTCCTTTCTGGAGATCTAGTCATGATCAAAACTCTTCTCTCTAATTCACCTTCCCTAACCCCAACTTGGGAAGTCCCCTTTCCTGTTATCTTGTCTTCTTCTACAACTGTTAAAGTTATAGGAGTCGATTCCTGCATACATCATTCACGAGTAAATCCTGGAATCTTCCATCTTCTACGGAGGCAGACAATGAAGACAGCCAACCACAGACCATCTAGGAAACAGCAAGAAAAATCCTAATATGGTTTTCTTTTAGCATCACTGAATAAGTGCTTCTGACCTGATGTTGTTCTACCTTTGTCCATTACTGATTATACTAATCAGATTTATGTTTTCCAGAAATGTCATCAAGCCACACGCAATAAAGATGATTACAGTCCATGAACCCCTGTATCACTCTCCCTCCAGAGAAACCCTAACTGCCCCCTTCTATCATCGCCCGATTCAGCAGGAAGCAGTTAGATCGAGTCTTCACCCTTTTCCCCTAACAGCAGTTAGAGTTTCTATTCGGAGAGGGAGAACTGATGCAGGACATTTGGCACCCTAGCCAGCTCAGTGGAGCTGGTGGACCTGCCGCCTCCTCCTTGGCAGTGTCGGTGTTGAGGCAGCCAGCTGAAGAACCAGCGGGCTGGGTGACAGGCAAGGAGGGGGACCTCCAACCCCCACTGGAGGCTCCAATAGCCAAAAAGGCTGGACAACTGCCGAGGAGACACCTGTGCCTTGGTGTCTCCTTCACTTTACACTTAGGACTAAATGTGGAACCCCCATTTCCTATGTCTAGGTCAATTTCATGTGAATTTCCTAGGCCTCAATTCCAGATACATTCATTCACTTTTCCCTGGTGGAAGGAACTGTGTTCGTTCATTGATACATTCATTCACCTTGCCCCTGGTGGAAGGGACTGTGTTCATTCATTTCCTGGCTAAGGAACCCATACACCTATATATACTCCGAGACTAAAAATGTAAAGGGGAGATAGGGAAAGACCAGGAGAAAAACAGAGAGAGCTTTTCTCTCCCCACTTGAGTTCTCTTTCTCTACCAGGAGCTTTAGTGTTTTCTGTATTCTTTTCTGTAAATAAATTCCATCTTACCACTGGGGAAAAAAAAGAAAGAAAATGCCATGAAGGCTATGTTAAACAGTTTGATGAAAACATTTCAGATTGTATATGAAACCAGCACTTGTACCCCTTGATTGCACTAATGTAGGCAGCTGTGATTTAATGAAAAAAAAAAATACAAGAAAAATGTGTTCCAACTCAATCTGGGTTAATACAAAAGATGTAAAGTCTCCATCATTTTTAATGGCTGAATAGTATTCCATGGTATACATATACCACAGCTTGGTAATCCATTTCTGAGTTGATGGACATTTAGGTTGTTTCCACATCTTGGCGATTGTAAATTCATCTGCAATAAATAGTCTAGTGCAAATGTCCTTATGATAAAATGATTTTTTTTTTCTTCTGGATAGATGGCTAGTTAATGGGATTGCAGGATCAAATGAGTTATTTTTATTTTTTGAGACAGAGTCTCATTCTGTTGCCCAGGCTATAATGCAGTGGTGTCATCATAGCTCACTGCAACCTCAAACTCTTGGGTTCAAAGGAACTTCCTGCTTCAGTCTCCTAAGTAGTTGGGACTATGGTTATGAGCCACCATGCCCGCATGAATTTTGTATTTTTTGTAGAGATGGGGTCTCCTGCATGCTGGTCTTGAACTCCTGACATCAAGCCTCCCTAAGTGCTAAAATGCAAAAGTCAGAATCCCCCCCCCCACCTTCTCCTCATTTGTATTCGCATAAAGCCAGTGTCAGCCAACAAGCCATAAGGCTCTTGGACTTATTAACAAGCCTCTGATCATGGACATTCCTTTTGTGATCAGTGTTTGATTTTCTGAGGCCGTCTCTCCACAAGTGGCTTTGGAAGCATCATTACCCCACTGCTCAATTGTTTCCACTGTGAGGGGGCTTTGCTATAAGCTGATAGGCAGATGGGTGAGGGGTCCCAGGGCAGGGTCTTTTGGTCCCCCAGCTTCCTTCCTCCCTGGAAGGAAGTGAGCCACCACATCTTTGACCAAGAACACAGAATTGTGAGTCAGAACCTAACTGAGCAGTGCACTGCCCCCCCAAAAGAGCTGGCTGCTCAGTTCTGGCTGTGGCTAAGTGGGTGGCCACGCCAGGACATGTCCCTGTGTAGTCTCTGCAGGAGGCTCACAGAGGGACTCAGGGAAGGGTCCCTGGGGAGACTGTTCAATCATTTGCTTTCCTCCAAGGCAGCCTCGGGGTCTGGTTGGCACAGTGGCCACTTTTCCTGGAGAAACATAGTGTCTTCTTATTCTTACACCAGATGAATGAAAAGAAGAGGCGGGAATGAAGAGGTTGCATCGAATGCTGGCCTAGGAGTCCACACTAGGGTTTTACTCTTGGCAAAATATTTTATGTAGATAGAGAGGAATATTCTCCTCTGATTTTCCTTTCATTTCCTTAATATTATTATTGACATGTACTCGATGAATTGAATTCCCTTCCTATGTTCCAGCCCTAAGCATGTTACCACATAGTTCATGGAATCTCCACACACCGATGACGGAGGTACAGTTATTCCTATATGAAGATGTGGAAACCGAGGCTCAGAGAGGCTGGGTGAGTTTCCCAAAGTTGTCAAGCCAGGGTGACTTTGAGTTCAGGTATTATTCCACAGTTTGTTAGGTATTAGACACTTAACCTCAAGTGTCTCTGAAAGGAACATTGATCACAATGGACTTGACCATGTTTTGTTTTGGACTAGTTGCTTAGAAACAAATAGGAAAATTATTCAACCATTTTTTTTTGACCAACTCTTAAGTTTCTTTGAATTTCTCATCATTTAAGACAGTTCCTATGTCTTTGGCTTCCACCCACGTCTACCATAGAAACCTCAGTGTCCACCCCTTTCTGTGCTCTTGGGTCTCCCACCCTGGCTCCTCTGCCTTAGCAATAAGCTTTGGAAATGCTCCTTCAATTCAACCTCAGCACCCTCCCTTGGACACACCTTAGGTATTATCACTCCTTTGGGTGAAGGTATGATAGCTGTTGAAAGGTCATGAGGTATCTCTAGCTGTTAGCCTTGAAGGACTGGATGAATTCGAGTAGGCAGAGAGAAGTTGGTAAGGTATATATAGTCTAAGGATCTGGACTTAGACTATAAGGGATATAAGGGTACCTGGGTCATGATGTAGAGTTTGGAATGGGCAGAACTCAGGGAGGGGAGGTAGAAAGAGCACTCTGCAAGGTTAAGGAGGACAGGAGCCTGGACATGTGACATGCTTAGGGTGCTTGGTTGGAATGGAGGGGGCAGGGTGCCAGCTCTTAGGTGGAGATGCATATTTTTAGGATATGTACCATAGAACAATAGTGGTGAGAGCCCAGGAGGCCAGTGCATGTGAATACTCCACCTCCGGGGGGGGGGGGGGGGGGGGGGGGGGGGGGGGGGGGGGGGGGGGGGGGGGGGGGGGGGGGGGGGGGGGGGGGGGGGGGGGGGGGGGGGGGGGGGGGGG